>JACCGJ010021969.1:0-13152 GCA_013407085.1 Atriophallophorus winterbourni | reverse complement strand
ATGAACTTTCATATGTTTTTCAACCGTGCGGTCTGCCCAATGGTCGACTTCCTAATTTCAACTCACCATGGAGTGTATCTTTTGAAACACGACAATTTTCCATCCTGTGCACATGACATCCTGTCAGAGTAGGTGGCGCTGTCATAGTAGAGTGAGAACATGCTCTGCTCTTAGAAATCTCTTCAGCATTCGCTACTTTGCCCATCCACGATATGTTAAAGATACCGCGGATGGTTGATTAGTGCGCTGATATTTGGTTGTCTGATGGAAATGTATGACTTCGGTTTTTAATTGGCTTTGCCAAATAAGGCACGGTATGTTAAACTGTTAAAGAGGTAGCAAGGTAAGCACCAAAAATCTGCTCTAACCAATTCATCGCAAACTTTGTTTTCATGTTGAACAGGCCTTTCTAAAACGTGACCTAACCATTGGAAACGAGCAAGCATAAGCGTTCCTTTCGTCAATGTTTTTTCATTCCAAACATCGGTTTGCAGACAACTATAGTACCAACATGATGCTGCCAACAAATGCGAGTAATCCTACGTAAACAACGGAAGTCAAAAACAAAAAGCTAGCGGAAATAATGTTAACCAATAAGACAATATAAGAAGCAAACTATATCAAAGCACTTTTGAAGCCAAACAAACTTTTTCATTCACCTGCGAACGAAATTCCGACGGGAGACTCAGATCGATTGCATGACGTTGTTTTTAAGAACCACCTAAACTAACAAAATGCATGCCCCACATGCATGTCATCGGAGCAAGGATTTACTATTTCAATACACAGTGGCACATAATTCATAATCGGCTCAAGCCACTGTGGCTCATAATGTCGGTGCTTAGTTTCGGTTTCTTTAGCACGAGGCTATACCGGTGATACAATTTCACCTCACAGGTTGTCATAGTTATTTTTTCAACTATTGCTTGTACTCGACTATGGGAAGTATTATAGCCTAGCAAATTTCCCAAAATTTGCAATCGCAGTTGGTTAAAAGTCGAATGTCACGGTCGCAGGGTGTGACTGGAGGTCAAGTAAATCTTTTACGAGACACGTCTTGTTATATATTACCAGAGTAGAACCCAAGTAATAATTACCGAAATGCTTAACACTGAAAACTTTTATGCTATTAGTCACTATAAACTAACTAAACACAACACTACGAGTAACAAGCTTGAATCTTGACTAATAGCATAAAAGTTTTCAGTGTTAAGCATTTGGGTAATATTACTTGGGTTCTACTCTGGTAATATATAACAAGGCGTGTCTCGTAAGAAGAAAGGCAGACCCATCAAGCAAAGAGCTTTACCGTCTCTGACGAAAAGGCCCTTTAGGCTGCGGCTCGTCTGCATTTATACACTGTTTTAATATGGCCGACAAATAGACCAATCAGAATCGAGAATCATAAATTCAAAGGGTTTTAAAGATTATAATGAGTTTTTGAGGAAAATAATAATATTTCCTCAACACGTCTGAGGTACTCTAAAGCTGTTGCATGGACCATTACCCGTTAAACAGCAAAAAACTCTTGGGAATACGCTCCGTTATGTAAGTTACACAAAGCAATGTAGATTGAATCGGGTTACTGAAACATCACGCGTTATGCGAAACTCACTTCTAGCAGCCGTGTACTCCGGCGATGCTTGATGTCAGGTGAATGAGACGCTCTAGGTCTGGGAGGTTTACTCGTCAGGCTAAATGTATAGAGGGAAAAGGAAACAATGAAGAAATTTCCTGTGATAGACTACTGTATAATAAAACTGGTTTTGAAAACCCGAAAAAAATTAGCATGATGCGGAAGCTTCAAAGCAGAGTTCCAAACAGTGAATTATTTTACGTTGATAGGGTAAGCATAACATACAAAGCCTGTCACAGATGTATGACAATGATCGAACATTGACGCAGCGATTTGTCGTTAGAAAGAACAAAGGGTTTCGAATGCATCGAAAAATATGGAAAAAATTGGTTCTCACATGCCCCGCACATACATTGTAGTTTTGTCAACAAGTTCTTTACGGCTTTCAAGGTCAGGCAACATGATCAGACTTTTCGTGGTTCAACTTGTTACCTGGGCAGACCACACTTGGTTGCTGATCGTAGATCACGCTGTCAGCATGCAGGTGATGCCGATCGATCGCTGTGAGCAGTGCAGGAGATAAGGATTATCCCGAATCATTCATTCGAAACGCTGTAGACCTTGTGATGTGAATCCACGCACGGATGTGCAATCGGGCAGTATTTTGTGCTGTGCGGCTAACACCGTGCTGAATTGATTCTCCAGAGGTAGTGATCTGCATGCTGAAATAAGCTGGAGTCTCACTACCATTTCCTGTTCTTTTTTTCGTCCTCGTATCTGTCTAGGCCTGGGCAACCTGACAGTATCTTAGCCCACATGCAGTCTATAACTGTGCGGCACTTTACCTGGATCAGACTTGTGCTTTCATACATACATACATACATCGACCAAAGAAAACCAACAACAACGACATGGTACTATACAATATTAATCAAAAACCTTAATATCCAATGGATCCCAATGAGGCTTCTACATAGGCTCTAAATAATCTCAAAGCACATCGCATAGAATACTCTAACACACTCTTGCTTACAGCGAACAATTCTTAAGTGCTCTTCATTCACAAGCCTAGTCGGTTATTACCCTTTAGCCAGCTTCGATAAATATTGAAGAAATAAGCGACCAATGAAAAGATTCCGGTAATAAAACGTGAAACAGAACGTGGGAAATCGTTCTTGGTGGGTGTGATGACAAAGTAAGCAAATACAGATTATTGTTGCAAGCCCAAGTGTATGGATAAATGTGAGTGAATATGTTGGTCGTTCAAACTTAATCTTACAATCGCTTCAAAGTCGAAGCATTGTTATCAATTTATCCACAGTTTAAGCCATGCAGATATGTAGTGATGAGAGCAAACAGCACAAAACCGGTCGTGGAGTGGGGTGTAAAAGCGATTAATTTCAATTCTGCTGCGGCTCCAACAGGAACGTTTCATTGTTTTCCAGTTAAAGAAATCTACTCCATTCATCATACTACCGCTATGGGCATTCGAAGTTTTCTCATAACTAAACGGGAGGAAATAATAACGGAGTTATAAAATTCGGAAGATATGTAACGTGTGTACACCGAACACTTTGGCTTACGTTAAATGTCTTACTTGGTAACCTGCTGAAAGAATTGTCTATAAAATGGTTTTGTGACATATTGTGTATTGTGTACCGGTGATGACACAGGGTCTTCAACAAAGCTTAAATTTCGATCACGTATTATGATTCCAAACCGCAAAAAGCTGTCAAAGAAACTGAATTACACTAAAAACTATTCGAAAGCTATCTGGCAATGGCTACACCCACGTTGTATATTAAACGAAAAATCATGAATCCCCAAGTAATAAATCCAATTGTAGTTAAATAAAAAGTATCCGCATTAACAAACTTCCCATCGTATCTATAAATTTTGATATTTTGTTTACATTTCGCATTTTGTTCAACACAGATGTGCACACATATGCACATATGCATGAAAAGCTTGAATGCGACTCGTTTCCATTTAATATTGGATTCGAAGCTGAAATTTTGCTTACATCTTGTATGACAAAATATCCATAGTTACATACTTCACGATAATTCACGGGGGATTTCGTGTAATTGAACTTATAAGGTAGGGATAGTAGTTACATTGAAAAAAGCGGAAATGGTATGGTATGGTATAAAAGCACAAGCCTGAACCAGGCGAAGAGCCGCAGAGTCTAAGACTGCACGTGGGCGATATTACTGTCAGGTTGCCCAGGCCTAGACAGATAGAAATAGAGAATAAAGATAGTAGTGAGACTATAGCATGTTTCAGCATGCAGCTCATGACCCGTGGTCAATCAATTCAGCAAGGTGTTAGCCGCACAGCACAGAAGTAATGTACAATTACACATCCGTGCAATGGTGAGCAAAGCTTGAGCTATTAAACCATTGTTAGCATGGCATATTGCTCACGAATAGGTGCATGGGGTTAACCACAGGGAGTGAAGAAAGACCAATGAGTTTAGTTTCAAAGGTGTCAAAACGTATCACAATTGCAAATGATGGCTGCTTAATGCTAAACTGTATTGCTGGAAAGGAAGAACGATTTTGAACGAGTGATGCTTATGTTGGCGTTCTACAGAGTCGACAATTATTTACTCTTATAGAAGCTACACAAAGATGTATCGTTAGGAAATACACGGCTGGATTTCCTTTGTATGGTGTTTTTCGAAGCAGCTGAATGCCAAAGGAGGTTTACCGCAAACATCGATGCTGCGATAATTATCACTTACGATACAAATTATTCTGCATTGTCTCGAGCTTACTAAAATTATACTGTATACATACGCTTGAAAGTGCTGTTGTGTTACGGCTTTTAGAGTTGTATATACGACAAAACGATTCTGTAAGAGAACACAATCCGGCTTGCTGTTCACAGTCTGGAACCGTTGACGTTTTCGAAAAATCATTAGATATCCACATGGACAAGTATGTTTTTCACGTTTGACAATAATCTAACAATATTTTGATATTTTTTGCCATTCGACCCGATGTACAATTTTGTTTGTCTTGTAAAGCATAGCTTTTTATCTGCATATCATCTATGAATAAATCTATGAATAATGTGCTTCTTTTAAAAAAGCTGTAAACAAAGATTGAAACAAAATCCTTGGTTGTGATTGTCATAAAGCTTAATCGCTGTGGTTAAAGCATGAAGTTATTTCTTTCAGTGGATTAACTTGGGTCATGGTTATTGACCATCAGCTTCGAGAGGATCGATTGAAACTTCATTGAAAATATATACGTGCATATACGTCTATTAACATGTTAGAATATTAGAAGACAATCAGATTATAATTGCAAAAGCTTTCACTGAAGCATAAAAGTTAGTACAGCATCTCCAATCAACGGCACCTTTTAATGTGAAACGGTTTATACAAGACCGGAGGTTAAAACACGTTGAAACAATCATGTTGAGTATTCACAAACAAAATGCAATCTCACCTATTTGACGGTTCATCAGTAGTTGAATTTTTGTTCATTTTCGATGTCCGGTGTGACGGTTGAATCAAGAAAATACCGAAATGCAAAAGAATAATCGTTCGAAACTTTGGCTTAATTCAATTCACCATCAAGATAGAATAGCTGTAAAAGTCAGCACAGGGTTTAAAATAATGCAAAGGTGTAGGAAAACAAGAATAAGATGAGTAACTAGCAGAGTGTGAACAGGACACTGAATTCACGCGATATGAATTTAAGGTTCCTGAGTTGAAAACAACAGTCTGTATGTATGAATGTATTATTGCATGCATGCATGCATGTATGTAGGCATGTATGTATGTTCTTTTTTCTTCCTCATATCTGTCAAGGCCTGGGCAACCTGACAGTATCTTAGCCCACGTGCAGTCTGTGACAGTGCGGCACTTTGCCTGGATCAGGCTTGTGCTTTCAAACTATACCATGTATGTATGTATGTATGTATGTATGTATGTATGTATGTATGTATGTATGTGTGTGTATGTATGTATGTATGTATGTATGTATGTATGTATGTATGTATGTATGTATGTATGTATGTATGTATTTATGTATGTATGTATGTATGTATGTATGTATGTATGTATGTATGTATGTATATATGTATGTATGTATGTATGCATGTATGTGCAGCACTTTGAATCATACATACAATCATTGTGGAAAAAATTATATGAGCTGTACTTTTGCTAATGAATGGTTCATTGGATTGCAGTGCAGCACTCCTTTGAAAATGTCAAGAAATCACGAAATATCGCCACAGTTTATGGGTTCGTAATTTAGTACGAGGAAATACTAATAGACCCAGACTAGATAGATGCATCAGCAAATTTTTGCCTGGAGCTACAAACCATCTACCACAAAATGATCAACGTTGATCAAGATATACGCAGTATAAACGAATTCATTACGAGACACTGAGGTCGTGCTGATTCTCGTTCTCAAGTGTGTAAATCTATGCGAGAGCTGCAAACGAGATTAAAAGTCATGTACGCAAAGCATGTCTAACGGCTGCTAATAATCAAAAATCGAGATTGTATGGTGAGAAAAGCAACTATTTTACGTGTACCATTGGATGACAGCTATAAAAATACAGAGGATGCAATCAAAATTCTATTGAGGCGTTTGTTTGAAATTACAAGCCTGATCCAGGTAAAGTGCCGCGTGGGCGAAGATACTGTCAGGTTGCCCAGGCCTAGACAGATAAGAAAAAGGAAAACAGCAATGGCAGTGAGACTACAGTTTGTACTCACCTGCAGCTCACTACCGGTGTCAAATCAATTTAACAGGAAATTAGCTGCACAGCACAGAAGTGCTGCACGATTGCCCATCGGTGCTTCATACTTGATGTCGAGTCGACAACGAAGTTGTGTGATGCACTTTTCTGTTATCACTAAATCTAGTCGATCCGATCAAAAATAAATGTCCGCCAGAAATACGTTTGTGGTTGCATTGGGATGCTACATCGCATTGACAATCTGAATATTCGCCTATGCATGTAAGCAGAAAGAGAGAGCAGACTTTGAAAAAAAGATAAATTTTGTTGGCTTGGAAGAGCTGTGACAAGTTTTAGAATACCATTATTAGGCCTGCCAATCAGCTTCCTATTCATGAAACCTGGTAGACTGTTAAAAATAGCCGTGTGGCCATGGACGGCGTGGTGCATTGGAAAGAAACCTTTCGCAGTGCTAAGCTTAAACGAGAATACACTTTTACCTAGGTTTGGTCAAAAGGATCTATTTAACGGGTAATTAAAAAGCGTAGGTGATGAAGCTGTAAAACTAAGTCACTAGAGCTGATATAGTACAATGTGTGTGCATTTAACGTTTATTATTATCATAGTGTCATGTTTTCTTGAGACTAAAAACAAAGTTTACGAAACCGCATTCACAAAATCGAAGCAAAACTTTGCTATGTGTTAGCCCAACCTCTATTTTCTCGTAAAATATTGATTATCTGCTAATCATGTTCCAAGTTGACTGGCACGTTCAGGTCACAGACGTGTCCATCATGATAATGAACGGAATTAGCATGGATGTTCTTTCTGGCACGAAAGATATGGCATAATTTGTCAAGTGACGTACTATTATTGGCTCGAAATGTGTCTGGGCGATAATTCGCAATTGATCTTTGGACATTTAAAGCATTGCGGATAAGTGCAATACAAAGTTTCAAATACAAAGTTATACTGATCTAAAAATTGGAGAAAGTAGTCGACACGACACAAATTCAGAATGAACAAAATTATTGTGGTGCTCAATTCCTCATTACTTACACAACTCGCCTTATTGAATTAGACAGAAAAGATCTAGAGCCAAATTTCTAATATTTTGTTCATAAATAGAGATTGCTTGGCGTGTCTGGAAACTATCACGCGAAACCTGAGCTACGATTCAAAGTCCTCGATTATGTTTATTGAGGCGGAACCCCATGGAAATCTTTGCATCCAGTTTGGATGCTCAAATTGGAACAAACAGTTGTCAACGAAATTCCTAAAAGCTCGGCAGTGCCAGTTGGAAAGAAACTTGTAAACGGGTAAGTGGGTAACCCCTGAAATATACTCACAGTTAACATACTTAAATTTCCGAATGTGCTGAGTTTCAAAAGGGAATCAAATTGAGAAATCTTTCTCTTAAGTTTCAACATGTTGCTTTGTAGCACAAAGCATATTTGCATACTTTACCCAAAACTTGGCTGCGTTATATTAAGAAAACAAAAACCATTAAAGATTAAAAAACATAAATATTTATAACTCGTTCGTTAAAAATATACGCTTATCCATCACTCAAAATGAAACCTCTCATAACGCGCTAGTCAGAGATAAAGCCATCTCAAGTTATAGGTTCATACGTATGAAATCACAAACCTGTTCTAGGCAAAGTGCACCACAGTCACAGATTACACGTGAGCTATGAAACCTCCATGTTGCCAAGACTTGAAATAGAAACGGAAAATGGCAATGAGACTTCGGTGTGTTTCGACATATAGATTAATACTGGTGGTAAATTAATATAGCACGTTGTTTTCAGAACGAAACGGAAGCACTGTACGATCGCACATCTGCGCTTTTCTTTTATAGGTTTCTGGTAACGAATTTACGCGATTCTCGTATATGCTTGATCACACAGAGAAGAAATCGGCAAATGGTTTATATTGCAGCTCGCATCTGGGACGATGGTGAAGAAATTAATCTCATGATAGACTTCGACAAGACAAAGGGAAAATGCATCAAAAGAGAAGCGAATAATATGGGGAAGTTTGATCTCATATAATGTGTAAACGGTTCTATAAGTTAACGTCGAAATTTCCTGTTAGTTACCTAAAACTACCGGAAACTGTCAAGTACGCCAGACTGAAACAGAATTTCCAGAAATTCATTCGGATTCCAGGGATCGCTACTCATTTTACTGAGTGAAAGTTCCACTAAGATAAACGCGTCTGAATATAATTGAAATTCTGAAAAACAGGAGAGCATTGAGTTATTCCAGCCAAATAATAGTTATGCGCTAGCGCCAGTGTGGGTACTTGGTCATCCGTTGAAACCAGCAGAGCAGCACATCAGTGCTAGAGTTCGCAAGCCATTCTTAATTGAAAGAATAGTAAACCAAGAAAATCGTGATGATGTCATTATTGCATCCATTCGCTTCGCCTTATCACTACCGCACTCGCACTTGACCGTGTTAACCATGCTATTTTACTGCAAAAGCTTGGCCTACTTGGAATTGGTAACCCAGTCTTGTCTTGGTTAGCCGAATTCCTCCGCTCGTTCGCGTCAGACAATCGCTGCCCGATTGTTTTCAATACAATGCGGATTACCCCAGGGCTCTGTACTCGGTCCGCGTCTGTTCTTGATGTTCATCAACGACATTGGAGCATGTGTGAACTCACCGTTTCTGATGTTCGCAGATGATATCAAGCTATGGCGCATCCTCTCTTCCCCGAATGATTGTGATGACCTGCAAGCCGATCTTACCTCACTTAATAACTGGGCAACGCCGAACCAGCTCCCTTTCAACCCACGAAAATGCCGATCTCTCCGCATCCGTCACTCTGGCGAACCTAGTTACAAGCTAGGGAACACCGAACTTTCGGTGAGTATGCTAGAAAAGGACCTCGGCGTATTGGTTCAAAGTGATCTTGGATGCTCAGCCCAATGTTCCCTCGCATCATCAGTCGCCAATCGCAACGTAGGGCTCCTCAAAAGGGTATTCGGGTCTTTTGACCGCCGCCTCTTTTCCTCGCTCCTACACGCGTACATCAGACCCCACCTGGAATATGCGGTATCCGTTTGGTCTCCATGGCTAAAGCGTGACCATCACGTCCTAGAGCAGGCTCAACGGAGGTTCACAAAGCTCGTCAAAGGACTCAGTTTACTGAACTATGAGGACCGCCTCCAGCAACTCAACGTGTTCCCGATCAGTTACCGTCGCATCCGAGGGGATCTGATACTGGTTTTCCAGATCCTTAAGGAGAACAAACATCCGTGCCATGGACTGCTTTTGATGGCACCCAGTTCCGGAACCCGGGGGCATGTTTTCAAGCTAGCCCACCAGTCCAGTCGGTTGAACTGCCGTAATTTTTTCTTTTCTGTCCGTACCCCTCGTTTTTGGAACGATCTACCAGTTTTGTCGTAACCCCCCTATCGCTCGCGATTTTTTGAAACGCGACTTGACGCTTATCTCTATTTTTCTCAACAAGTTTAATGGATTTTCGTTTTTTCTTCTTCCCGATACTGCACCCATTTTCCTCTTCCTTTCCAGATACGTTTACGGAACCTTGCCGATTCATCTCCCCTGTATTGACTGTTATGATACATAACCCCACCATTTAACGAACTTTGGAGAGTGACGCCGAACCCGCTGAACTCCACCCGACCTCCTGTACTGACTATCCTATGGTTACATTTTAAGCTCATAGCTTTTTGTACCATAATATACTATTGACTATTGACAGTAATGTTGGATGCTTCACTTTAATCAGTGTTATCGAGAGGGGAATAGATTACGTGTATCTAGTTTTATTACTTCATTTTTAGTCGTATCTGAAAATTAAAAAACTACCGACTATTAAAGGAAGGCTCGTTTGGGAACCCAGCGAAATGTTCAAAGTTCAGTGGACTGAAATAAAAAGTGAAACCAGTTTCAGCAATCGTGGTGTGAGCCGCGTTGTCAAAGAATGTTCAACGAATGAAACTGTGTAATGCATTAAGTAGGTGTACAGTAGCACGTTTAAGACGGTCAAACGATAATTCGTCAATGTTTTTCTGACTCACGCCACAGGCACCCTCGTCGTCTTTTCTCGTTCCCGGAGTCACCAACCGACGTTCCATGGGAAACTGACAACCTAAATTCATGTTCCGTCAGTTCAGTTTGCACAGGGGACGATATGTGGCCGTCGCCAATCGCGGCTGTCCAATTTCTTCCGGTGGTATGCCAAAAAGAGCGCCCACCACTTCAAACAAAATAGGTTCACAGATTTCTTCTGGTAGGATTGTTACCTGGAATGTAGAGCAAAAACTCCCCTCACCAAAGGTGAGGAGACATTAATGCATTTCAAAGACCAGGTAAATACAATATCAATACTCAATTAGGGGCAAAATGCAGGAAATAATGAGCTCCATACGGCATCAAGTCTATTCTTGAAACACATTACAGATTTAGAGTTCACGACATCTTCAGGTAAGCAGTTCCAGTAGCTTACTACTCTTTCACTGAAGAAGTGCTTACGAGCATTAGACCTGACATGTTGTTTGGCCAGTTTCAGAGGGTGACCTCGAGTACCAACATTGGGTGCGAGAACATACATTTCACCTGGATGAATAGTACTAAAACCGGCCATGATCTTGAAGGTTTCTATCAGATCCCCACGCAGCCGCCTTCTTTTCAGTGAAAAGAGCCCTAGACCTAATAGTCTTTGCTCGTAAGATCTACCTGATTGCCCTTCGATCATACGAGTAGCAAGGCGCTGAACACCCTCAAGCCTTGCAATATCTTTTTTAAGATAAGGTGACCAAGCTTGAATGCAGTACTCGAGATGAGGTCTAACGACAGCCTTGCATATCGGTATGAAAACCTCCGGGGACCTGCAGGATAAAACTGATCGAAGGCGAAACAGCGCGCTCCTAGCACGATGTGCAGCTGCTGCACATTGATCAGCCCATTTGAAGTCCGCAGAAATCTCTATACCTAAGTCGGGTACTCTCGGCACCCCAGTTATCACAAGTGTACCATCTGGGCCAGCTACCGCCAGCTTCTTGCCGACTTTCGACAAGAGATAGCTTTTTGAGAAATTAACTGGTAGATCCCATATAACAGACCACTTGATAACCTTTTCAATATCGTCAATAAAATCACTTTCGTTCGGTGATCCAATAAACTTGACATCATCCGCAAAAATGTAGCAGGGACACTTAAGCGCCGCTGCCAAGTCATCGATGAAGATAAGGAAAAGTAGCGGCCCGAGTACAGATCCCTGCGGAACTCCCCTTGTAACCCTTACTTTCGGTGAGTACGTACTGCCCACCCTGACACGAAAGTACCTGTTGCTTAAGAAGCCTACTATCCAGTTCCTTAGAGGACCAACGATACCCATATAGCCTAGTTTGGTAGCGAGCAGTCTATGGTTCACTGAGTCGAAAGCCTTGCAGAAGTCCAAGTAGAAAACCTCAACCTGTTTGCCCTTATCCAATTTTCTGGTGACCTCGTTTAGAAAGCCCAAGAGGTTTGTTAGGCACGACTTTCCTTTAAGGAAGCCATGTTGAGCAGAATCCAGCAACTTAAACTCAACTAAGTGCTTGCAGATCCGATCTCTGATCAGCCTCTCTAAGATCTTACACAGAATGACAGTAAGGCTTACCGGTCTATAGTTACAGACAGATGAACGACTGCCGCTTTTGTGTATCGGGATAACATCGGCTAGCTTCCAATCACTCGGAATAACTCCATGCACCAGCGATGCGTTAAAAAGACGACCCACGCTCTCAGCTCGTACGGGCGCCAAGTTTCTAATAAACTGAGGGTGAATACCGTCTGGGCCTGCAGACTTATGTGGGTTAGTTGCTGCAAGCTGAATTTTAATCTCCTCATTAGTGAAATATAGTACCTCGAGTGCAGCAACGCCATCCGATTTTACAGAGACTGGTGTGATAGGCGGCTCTATTTGGCGGTCAGTTCTCTGGACTGACTGAAAGTGTTTGAGAAACGCTAAAGCCTTTTCGACATCTGAAACTATATGGGGTCCGTTATCCTGTTGCAGGTTACCGATCCACTCGCGCGTTTTGCCTTTAGATTGGGCGTAGCTATAGTATCGCTTTGGGCACTGCTTGATATTGCGTGCCAACCGTGTTTCAAATTCACGTTTCGCTGTGCGTTGCATAGCTACAGCCTTATTCCTCACTGTCTTATACTGTATCCAGGACCTTTGTGTCTGTGAAGTCTTATAGCTTTTCCAGGCACGATCCCTGAATTTAATCACCCGACGCATCGCAGGTGTGAAACACATTGGCTTGTTGCGCCGCTTGACAGGAACCAACGGAGCAAACTTATCTTGCAAGCTCGAGAGACAGCAATGGAGAAGCTGCCAATTAGCAGCCACATCTTCACCTGTGTATTGCGACAGGATCGTTTTAGCTTCTTCTGCTACAAGATCCCAATCTACACATTTGAAATCACGCCTCAGTTTAGGAGGAGGTTTGTCATACCTGCGTATTAGTTGAAAGCTTATCATAATATGATCACTCTTCCCTAGCGGAGGGAGGTATTCTACCTGTCGTACCATTTCACCACTCGAAGAGACTACAAGATCCAGTAACGAAGGTAAGCAACCCTGTCGAAACCTTGTTGGCTCAATGACATGGTGGCTCATAGCATGCGTGTGAATCCATTCGGTAAAGTCTTCAGACAATTTATCGGTGGAACACTGAGTCGACCATGATATGTGGGGTAAATTGAAATCACCCACTATAAGAACCTGGGACCCCTCGGAGCGCAATAAACTGAGATTATCAAGCAGATTATTCAAATCCTGCAATTTAGCTTGAGGACTCATATAAACGCACGCTATTACCATTGATTGTTTATATGAGTG
>JACCGJ010021968.1:0-25439 GCA_013407085.1 Atriophallophorus winterbourni | reverse complement strand
TTCATGTCTGCGTACGGTCAGCAATCTCCAACTGGCTGCAACATATGGACCAATGAGAAACCGCACACGGAGAAGGCATAACATGACTGAATAGTTGTCACCTTGCACGAATGTGCAACACTGATGTCTTGCACACCCATATAACTGTGCCAAATTGATTCGTTATGAATCACAACCGAAAACCACCCGCGGTTGCTATTTTGTTAATTTTCTGTCCAGACCCTAGCACCAGTTAGCTTACCTAGTTCATTTCTGGTGGAATTGCCGCGACGAGATTCAAAACACAAAGCTTCAATTCGAGCAATCGCTATTCTTACATCGGAACAGGGATTCTATGTTTTACGCTTCCTTAACACTGCTTTATGTGCAACTCTACTGTTCCTCGTTAAGCTGCTATTCTGATCATAAAAAGGTTAAAATCATCGCGGAATCTCACAACTAATCTGAATTAGTCTCCGTCGCACTTAATAAATAATGCACAATTTCTCAGAGATGGATCCGTTTTTCGATCGATTCATCCGCTGCAAAAGAGCTCCCCCATGATCACTAGCTTCTCAGTGAATCTACTATGTTTATTACTAGTTCACTAGAAATTCCAAACGTCGAGTTTGTTTATATCGGTCACTTATTTTCCGGTCATTATATAAAAAACACTTTAACATCAAGGTTACATACGATCAACAATATCGAGTTCTTCTGTCCATAATTTGCCATATCGAATTCCCGCTATATTAAATGGTTATAAAACAGTGCTAACTTTTTACGTTCACTCCATGCATAACAGGTAATTAAGCCAGAGGAGTTGGTAAAACTACAAAACTTGAAAACTTCATCAAAGATGACGAGGAAGGCGGTGCGTTCTTTTGTCAACTTCATGAGAGAGTTCTATCGCAAAAATGGGTCAGTGTTTTTGTTTTTATTAAGTAATACGGTCACGGTTTTGTATCATATGAATGCCAATATCGTTTAAAACTGTGCTGTCCGACACCAGATTGTTCTTAATTTCATGCTTATATGCAAACGTTAGCTGTGATTTTATTTCAGTGCGATAACCATGTCTGTCGTATTTCCCATTTGGAAACGATGGGAAGTAACAAATCTAGCAAGTATGTGTATGAAAGCACAATCCTGATCCAGGCAAAGTCAGAGACTACACGTGGGCTGAGATACTGTCAGGTTGCCCACGCCTAGACAGACATGATAAAAGAAATAGAAATGGTAATGAGACTCCAGCGTGTTTCAGCATGCAGCTCAATACCGGTGGCCAATCAATTTAGCACGTTGTTAGCCGCACAGCATAGATATACTACGCGATTGCACATCGTGGTTTTGCATAACACATTATCGTATACTATTCCAGCCGAGCACATAAAATTTTTGCTATTGATCCTAATTTTTATTCATATCGTCTGCACATTTGCCTATAGTAATTTATAAACACCCTACTTGTCGGACCTGCGAGGTGTGATTGAATTAGTGACTTATTACAGAAAGTCTATAAAGACAATTTACTCGGCCTTCTTCCCGGTTAAAATGATTTTCCACTGATACTGGGATGCATGCAGAAACACATTACAGTCTCAACCGTTTCCCCATTCTTATATCTGTTTAGGCCTTGGCAAACTGATAGTATCCTACTCAACACGCATTCTCTGACTGTTCGCGGATGTGCAATCGTGCAGCATTTATGTGCTGTGCGGCTAACATCGTGCAAGATTTAATGGCAAACGGTAGTGAGCTGCCTGCTGAAACAAGATTGATTCTCACTACCATTTCCTGTTCTTTTTTCTTCCTCATATCTCTCTAAACCTGGGCAACCTGACAGTATCTTAGCCTATGTACAGTCTACGACTGTGCGGCACTTTGCCTGGATCAGGCTTGTGATTACATACGTATACCTTCAGGAAACAGATGCCAAGGTACCGCCTGGCGATTTTTCACTGCAAACTACCCCATACATATACCCCTTATACATCATGTGATTGTTGTACATCGTTCCTTATTTTCATAGACAAAGCACTGACGTTGCCGATAAAATGGAGCGTTTGCGATTGAAAAAGGAGCAAAAGGAAATTCGGAGGGCCAAACGAAAAGAACGTCTTGCACGTGCAGCCGAGAAGGCAAAACTAAAAGCACAAACGGTGAACCAGGTTTCTGGACAGCTGGTAACCAAACACCCTGATGGTAAATCCACTTGTCCAAAAACGGAAACAAAAAGCAATAAAAACAAGCGTCAAAAAGTCACAAGAGGCGAGCAAGCGATTTCGAAACGCGCCAAAGTGGAAGTGTAGCACATCACTGTACATGTATTCTGTCAATAAATGTGCTCTTATCGAACGATATTTATGTTTTCGAATAATTAAACGAATCTTGCTCGTGGTAGTTCTACTCTTGGATTATACGCGGCACGCTTCAGGCATGCGAGCGTTTGCCTGATAACCTGAATAACTTTGTCCATTTTATACTAATGTTTCGAAATCACGAATTGAACCTATCCCTGCGATGCGCCAAAATAATTGTTCCGAACTTGATGTATATCGATGTATGGATAACAAAACGTTTTCTTCCGGATACATCGAATGTGTTATCAACTAGTTACATGGAAACCAACGTAATGTGCTGCTCACATCCCCCGCACTTACACAAGTATAACGTTGTTTAGTTACATGGAAGTTGTAAATTTAAGTTTTTTAAACGCTGCTGATTCATCTCGCTTGCCTGTGACTGCAGTTTTGCAGCTCGCGGGGAATAAAGCATGTCTGTTCGCCAGCCTCAGTCAAATGGACAGGTTGAAAGGTTTGTGGACACATTGAAGCGAGCAATAGCCAAAGCAAAGTTGGATGGAACGTGTCATGACTTCTTGAATACATTCTTATTATCTTACAGATCAACACCCATACATGCCACTAACGATAACAGGTCGCCAGCAGAACTATTTCCGGGAAGGAAGCTAAGGCAGACATTTGATGCCATGAAACCAGTAACTGTGCGACAATCGGAATATAGTCATAAGATGAAACATCAACAACAATGACGTCCCATATGATTTTATCAACAAGCAGGAAGTGGATGCTAAAACTTGTCTTTTCGTTTAAAACCAGTTTGCGTCAAACAGAAAGCACTGAAAGAATCAATCACATGTTCACCCAGGTTCCATGGCGACGGTCGCTTGGCTCTGACAAACACCCCACACTCCTTCTTTCACGTAGAGCCTCAAACGAATCAATACTTCCGACGGTATGGCAGCTGAGAATGGGATCTGTTTATTCTGTCGGAATTGCTCATGCGTGCTCAGTATGCATTGGATCAGATGGAATTTGATCTGCATCAATTGGGACGCGTCGATTAGCCCAGCTTCGGTTTTTCTATTCAGAACATATTCCATGAAACCAGGTTGTTGGCACATGAAATGGACACCCCATGGCTGCAATGGAAGTGGGCGGTAAAGATAAACATTCAGCGGAACGCTTTAAATAAGATGAAGGAAAAATGGTCGGTCAAACCGGGAGGCACACTTCATTTAAATGGAAACGAACGGTTTTGGTTGTCTAGCATGTAATCAGTAAGCAACGTGCGTGGCTTTGTATTCGTCAGTACGAATGTGATGAACAGGTTGTTTTTATCACTAGGGTACTGCGTGGTACTAACCGATTCCGGAGGATAAACTATCAAGTTTACCTGAGTGAAGTTTCACTCAAAGCAGAGACCTACTAAGCAGTGAATGAAATCGATATTATCAGACAACTACACACTGGAGGTTTGTTATGATTGATTCACAGCGACCGTAGGTAACCAACTAGATTCGCCGAATCTATCGACGTGGTGCGGTGATATCTAATAGGGTGAGATGGCGAAATTAAGCCCTAGGTAGAGGTTCACAACACTGCAAAATTGACAAATATCTGGTCGACATATCTGTAACTCGTGAGAAGAACTAGCTTTCGATTGATGACGTTAGAAACACTGAAGAGCAAGCGTTGCGGATCGACCGTTATTGTGTGCAAGATTTGCAGAGCGGGTAGTCCATTGTGTTCATCATTAAGAACCAAATCACAGACGACGGCTTGCATAGTTTTACATAAAAACGTGCCACATTAAAAGTATATACTGTCAAAAAGCTCAGTTGCATGCATTTCCATCACACCCCACGACCGGTTTCGTGCTGCTTGCATTCAACGGGTAGGAACAGGATCCGTATGCACTTGATACATATACTGTCTACTTGATGAATCGGATTCCGGACACCATTGACAAAAAAGGTAAATTGGTTACTTGGTTTGACTGAACTAACCTGAGACGCTACAGAGCATAGCGTTTTCAAAGCAGCTATCCTTAGATCCACATATGGATTAGATGCTAGGGCCGTGACACGTTTGAGTAGCTTTTTCGCGGAGCTACAAGATTCATCCGATTCTTCTGTGCCCCCGATTGCATTGGCCCATTTTAAAGTGATCGCTGCCAGGGTAACGTCGTCCGGGGAAGTTTTATCTGAAGGGGATTGAAGCAGAGATGTTGTGGCGTCCAAGGCCCGGGTACAAATGATCGTTGGGGAATCGTTGACGAAACTTCCCAATTTCCTAAGAATCGGCCATAGTATTCCACCACAGGCTGAATGAGAGATTGAGAACAGTTTGTTGATTTTGTGAAAATTGTCGACCGAAAGCAGCAAAATCAGGCAAATGCTATTTGATAAGATAGTCCCCTGTTGGCCCACTCGCGGGTAAGAGAGAATCACAATCGTTACTGAACTCGTTTATTCACTGAATGGATGAATGTCACACAGTCTGTATAGTAACATTCACGGACTATACCACAATACTAACCAATCTAAATGGATCGGCATAATGTAGAACCAACCGATTACACCACAGCAAATGGTTCGCCAGCATCAAGCTCTCGGAAAACCTTTAGGTTAACACAGAAAATGGTACAAACAAAACTCAACAGATACGTGAACACGACTTTTAAATAAAATCAAGCGTTTATGAGCTTTTACCTGCATTCATCACTGACCGGTTTTCAATAGTAACCTCTGGTAAATATGATTGCCCATTGTTCAAAATCAATGGTGGTGTAGGAATATGGTTGATATATGTAGTGTCGGGCCGCACGTAGCCCAGCAAATTGCACGATATGATAAAGAATTACATCATACAGTTGGAACGACGCTTGTTACGTACCACTGTACAGCGCGATTAATAAAGTCAAAGCACACCCAGTTGCAAGGGTCTCTGGTATCAGCAACGGTTGGTTATCTAACGAACTTAATTGCGTTTGACAAAAACTGACATGATAACGCACGCAAAGGGTTGTGAAGCTTTGAAAACGAGCTCGAAGTAAGTCTCACTCATCAGATTATAAAGTGAGCATTTCGATACTGAAGAATCCTTTCACTCGAGAATGGAAAGAGGCAAAACCCCGTGGCTAACTCAATTTCGTGAAACAAATTTTAAATAAATCGTGATGCAAATTAACATGTAACAGCAACCAAACATGCAAATATATCTGGAGAAAGATATACTAAATGTGAAGGAATATTATCTCAAATTATAAAGCCGGGTATGGCTCCAATGTATTGAACAGGAACTTGCCTAGGAATGGCTCAAGGGCCACTTTGCCTTGCACAGTTTCGGAAACAAAAGCAACCGCTTCAACAGCAGCCAAGCAAATTGAAGGATCCGTGTCACGACAAGCTTCGGCTAGTAAGGAAGGAATGGTGCAGCGTCCATCGCTGGTCGCAGAATGTACAAGCCACCGAGAAGGACAGAAACGGGTGATACAACTGAAGAAAGTGAGGTGGCCTGTCAAAAAGAAAACGCTGGAACACTAAAGCCAGTGAGAGAGCCAGGCTGTTATTAAATTGAAATGAATGAAACGCGTAGGGCAGAATGGTGTATAATACAGTTATGCAGTGGAAAATATCAGCTTCACGGTCTGAGTATAGGCGTGCTTTAAAGCTAAATAATGTTAGCCACAGAGTTGTAAGTATCGGGCTGATTTGGGATTGTATGATCATATTAAAAACACGTGATCACAGAACTTTAATCACAAAGCGGTGAAGATGCTACATGGTGCTAGGCTATCACAGTTATTCATCAAATATACTGGGCGCTGAATAGTTCAAGGCTCACTGAACCTAATCTTAATGCGGTGTAAGTAATGAGGATGTGAGCAGCATCTAGCATTGTCAGCACCCATTTTACACCGGTTATTGTTGAAAATGAGGGCAAGTAGATCGTTTTGAACATTGCAAAATGCGGAGAGAATCAAACCACGAAGCTTTGATTGAAAGAATAAAACTTTAAAAAAATAATGGCCATAAAATAGGACGATCCAAGCTCCAAATCTTGAGAACTTCGGGCAGCAGACGAAAATTCTAAATAATCATGGGATATACCGATAGGGTTAAACTGAAGGAAACACAATTCAAATTTAATTTGCATGCATTTTCAGCACACACAAACACCCCACCATCGGTTTCGCGCTGTTTGCACGCATAAGTTAGGGACAATAGGATCAGGATCCGTATGCGCTTGAATTCAAATCTATTTTATAAAACAAAACGCAATCTACCACATTTACGCTCCCTTATTTCGATTGATCAACGAAGATCATATGTGGCGTTTGATCATCTAAAATTTAACTGGTCCAATATTATTCAACAGCAGTGGAAATATTAAGATTCATCGAGAGTAAAATGCAACACAAAAAGGTTAAACATAGGCATTATAGCAGTTTAAGCCACAAGACAAACCAGTGAATGGTCGAATATACTCGTGAAACTGCAATGAAACGCACCAGGAATGAGCAATTTGTACATCGGATCCGATTTCATTTCATTCATGCGAGACAACAGTACGTCGACCACATTGTGCTTCGTCAGCCATTCATAACCAACAGGGATGGTGGCCAACGTTTTAGCTATTTCAATATAGTTCAAATTAGCCAGAATATCACGATCACTAAGCCCCTCTAACAGGGGATTCAAAACACCAGACGAATCAACTTGGTCCATCGCAGAAGGGTGTGATTTCAAAATATCAATCACCATCTAAACGAGGGATAAACGATACGACCGGTACCTCTAGTATCCGCAAAACATGCTCTGGCTTAGAAACAATCTGTCCATATAAGGAGACGAATTCAGAACTAAATAACTTTTGATCACCGGCCGGGGAGGAACAAGCTTTTGGGGAGAAATTGATTAAAATTGTGACAACACAATACCAAATGTTGAGAGGAATTGCGCAGCCGCTTTATGAACTCTAGCATTATCGCTTGCAAGTAAAGTTATAATCGATTTCAAAAGATGATCGGGAAAATCGTCGATGTTTGAAATGGGCAGCCCATTTTTCAACTGTGAATCGAATATTAAAAAAAACAAATATACCTTTCGTAAAACGAACTCAATTAAATCGTTACGGTCAGATTGCAACGCTTGTAAAAGTGCTTCGGAATGTCCACGGACAAGTTCTGTGAGAGGAATCACAGAAAATAATATATCGGCCAAGCGCAGCGCGACTTCCATATGCGTTCTGGTATAAAACCCCGATCAATTACGGAAGGAACTTACTTTTCCTGTAAGTCCATGGACGCAAACAACTTGATTATGTCACAACTGTCAATCACAGTCTTCATCTCGGACGATTGCAAACTTTTCAAAAGCGATAGCAGGCATTCGTACTCCGCGAGGTCAGCTCCGTTTGCGGAAATACGCTCAATTGTGGTAATCACTTCAGTAAACGTCCCCATGACTGCAACATTAAAATCGTATTTTACTTAAAAATTCATTATAAATAGTGGGAGATATTGACTCGAATGACTGTATATCGGCGAATCAGATGGATTAAATTTTATTTCGCACCCACTGAAGTCTTCAGTGTGAAACTGATCGCGCACACGCGAGTGTGAAGCTCCAACGTTGACTGCAAAACCGCTTGAACTTGGCAGTTTTAGGAAACCCGGACCAACAAATGTGGGTATGCAGGTATTTTATTTTTGTTCCTGATATCTGTCTAGGCGTGGGCAACCTCAGAATATTTAGCACACGTGCAGACTATGGCTCTGCCGGATTTTGCCTATATCAAGTTTGTGCTTTCATACATACAGACAGACAGACAGACCAAAAGCCTGATCCAAATCGTTAACGTTACGCTTAAGCGAGTATGCTGCGCAAACACGCATCGACAATCAGGATGCTCTACGTGAATTTTGTTCGCAGCTCTGCTCACATAGTGCGAACGCGGTGTTCTTTTTTTCTGTTCCGTCAATATCATCTTCCACATTGCATTCTGACCTGTCATTAATCTATCGCTTTACGGACCCTTTTGCTTATTTAGAACTTGATTTGATTCGCATAATTTGTCGCAATCTCGATCGCTTGGGACGTTCGGACATTTGAACTAAGCTTTGATTTTGACACGTGTATATACTCGATATTGTTTTGACATTGACCAAGATTATAATCCGGTTTTCTATTTTTTTTCTCATATATGTCTAGGCCTGGGCAACCTGACAGTATCTTAGACCACGTGCAGTCTCTGACAGTACGGCACTTTGCCTGGATCAGGCTTGTGCGTTCATTCATTCATTCATTCAAGCTGGCTAAGTGGCTGAGCTTGAACGGATGAGCAATCGTGTGGCTATTCTGTGTTGTGCAGCTAACGCCGTAATAAGAAGATTTGCCACCGGGAGTGAGCTGTATGCGGAAACACGCTGGAATCTCGTTGCTAATTTACTTTTTCATATCTTGTTAGAACAGCCTTTGCGTTCTCGGTCGTTTGCACGGTTCCTCACAACGTGTCTCTCATATATGTCTAGGCCTGACAGCATCTTAGCCGACGTACAGTCTATGGCTATGCGGCACTTTGCCTGGATCAAGATTGTGACTACAACGTACATCCATGGGCTAAGATGTACAGGCTGTCCGAGCCTAGACATATACAAGAAAATAGTAGTTAGATTCCAGCATGTTTCCGCACGCAGCACAGTACGGGGAGTAAATCAATTTATTACGATGTTAGCCGTACAGCAAACATGCGCAGCCTTGTGATCTAACTACCTTGGAATAAGCCTCATCGCTAATACAGATTATTTGTTTACGAAGCGGCTGCTAAATTGGTGCGCTACCGACGTCATCTGCGTACAAAACTGAACCAAGATAGTTGCTGATGATGAACATGGTTTTCGGCCAGAGGTTGGAGGCTTAGATCAAATATTCACTTTGTGTATGATTCTAGAGCCTCGTGTAGGGTATCAACAGCAAGCGATAACCTGTTTTTAAAAAATTGCGCGCAGCATTCGCCTCCGTAGACTGCGGTTGTTTACCAGACCATACAATCGAATGAGAACCCCTTGAAACTCGTTAACATGATAATAGTCCACTACAACTACACTAGGGCTCGGGTTCGCGTCTATGGTAAAGAATCGCATAAGGTTAGGTAATGCTGTCAATTATTCCCCGACTGTTCAAATATGTTGTCAACTGAATTACGAATCAGGTACTAATGGACTGCCGAAGGGTTCAAGTTTTGGCAAACCTCAGAATCACTAATGTAGACAAAGCTGATGATGTTGTTCTTGGTGAAAATGTGGAAATGGTACAGACGCTTTAGGACTGAATTATAGGCTTCGCTAAACAGTCGGCATCGAGATAAACACAGCAATACCGAAAGCATTAACGTCTGCTGTTACATCAAACGTTCAATAAATAAGTGTCCAGATTGTCACTGACTATGTTTTAGTTATCTCGTATGTATAAAAACACAAGCCTGATCCATGCAAAGTGCCGCACAGTCATAGACTGCACATGGGCTAAGATACTATCAGGTTGCCCAGGCCTAGACAAATAAGAGAAAGAAAATATAAATGGCAATGAGACTCCAGCGTGTTTCACCATACCGCTCACTACCAGTTCATTCAATTTAGCACGATGTTAGCAGCCCAGCAAGGTACAGTACTGCACGATTGCACCTCTGTGCATGCCATGATATGGTATATTTTGAAATCAAAATCCCAATCCAGGCAAAGTGCCGCACACTCATAGACTACACGTGGGATAAAGCATTGTCGTGATGTCCAGGCCTAGACAGATGAATGAATGAAAAGAGTAATGATGCGACACTCGAGTGTGTTTCCGCATGCGACTTATTGTCAGCGGCAAATCAATTTGGCATGGTGTAGGCTGCGGAGCGCAGAAACGTTGCACGATTGTGCAATTGTCTTCTAGTATTTAAGTTTTAGCATGTTACCTAATCGTCAAGCAAAAGATCTAGTGAAGCCAAGGATTAATCATGATCGTAATGCATTTTTACGGTTGAAAAACACTTTTTGGCACATTCACAGTCAAAAACAAATACGTGATTACCAGGCAGCGACCAACCCCATATTACTTAAAGTATTTGAGAAATAACCGCTGAGATGATATACATTATTTGATGATGTTAGACCAATTATGCCTTAGGATTATTTCGGGTGTCTCATACACTGGTTGGTTATCTAACGTTGCCGTTCTGATGAATGTAGCAGAAACCTCCACTCACCGTTTACATCATACGACAAAGACTGCAGTGGTCTGGTCACGTCATCCAAAAGACAGATACAGCCCTCAAAAAATTTGTTCTCGACCCAACACCCATCCATAATTGACGACATCAATGCCGGGTCTTGGGACTACGTAGTGTTTATGGCGTTTGATGACGGGAATGGGAAAAGATAACCATTTGCAACCATTTCCTTTCCGATCAACACGTAAAAGCTAGCGTAATTTGAGATATCGATGAAGCCAGCTAATACAGCCGCGGAGCCAGCAGCACAAAAGTAAGTAAAAGTAAGGTCCACTTACTAATTTAACAGGCCTTCGCCAACATGATTCTTAAACACAGGCTTACAAAAAACCTACTGAAACACAGCAGAAGTGCGATGTCATCCGTTAACTCTAGATCGGTAGCCCTCTCACGCGGCAAAATTTCAACTCCAGCGCTATTTTGTGACACATTATGAAAGCTAGCAGTAAAAAGCGACTTGCATTGGTCCACTAGTTAAAGAGAATTAGCAGAAACCAAGCGTTTAGCTACTCATGAAGTCAGGCTTCAACTATACAACGCAACAATTCTTAAAGAGGATTGTATCCAGATAATCGATATTAGGTTTGAGTACTTAGGAAAGAGAACCGGTGTATCACCACGACTGGTCAGACGTAGCATACCTTAGACCTTTCTAGGTTTTCCGTCAAATCACATCGAGAACTTAGCACAGACTAATGCATAATCACATACTATACATTTGTCATGGGATGCGCAGCAATCCTACACACTACCCACCTACGAGTAGCTGATTACGATTATAAATTTAAGTAAAAAAAGGCCATCGGCAGAAACCGTGACGCATCGAATGATGGGAGTTGGTGCTGTGAATATGACGCCTATGCGCCGAGCACAAGCTAAACATTTCGATGACAATCGAGACCAAACCTTATTTCGAATGAAAGTAGAAGGAATGAAATCCCGCTTAAGTTTTCTTACAACGTGAATTATGGGTGACATCTATTGCCAAGGCAAGCCATGAGACTAGATGACCATTACTACATCACTTGTGGTCTCAGGTTCAAACGTCTCCATGGATGCTAATCCAACATGTTGGGTAACATCTGCTCTGATGGCAGGGACAGGAGCTTTTTTGGTAGCGAATTCTAATTTTTCATTTGCGAGGATGCTATTCTTTCATTATACAGATTAAACATTCTGCGGTTCAGCAACTTAATTTCTTGTTAATGGGTTTTCGACTCGCGAACTACTCTGAAGATCCGGAGGAACTCGTCACCTTATGGGCCGAGGAGGATGTGGTGAGTAATAAGTCAAGCCTTTCCTTCGAGGCTCCAACGGCTAAAGAGTAAGCGAGCTCGGTTTATTCTTTTATACAAGGTGGCGCATACATTGCACCATCGTTGTAACCCTTCATGGTACCCTTTCTACTAAATCACGTTTGTCGTTAGACTATGGGTAAGCTATGGGTAGCTCATATTATAACGACAAACAAGTGTCGAGAAGATCGTCTGAAACATTCGCGAGGAAACGACCGCAAAGGAACGCTGAATGGCCCGCAGCACCCTAATAGCGCTGTCCATTTTCCGAAGTCTCACATTGGACTTCATAGAATTCGTGCGATCTTTTTCCGATAACACTGCGTTGATGAGCTTATTCTACAAAAAGAATTCCCAAGCAGTATCGCCAAATCTTAAGTGCATGACGATTGACGTCTTCGTTTATAGGCAAAAACATGTGATTCATCTATTTTGACTAAGTATATAACCGCTTCTTGCAAATGCTCGTGGCCATCATGGAAGCGACAGGGCCCACCGTTTCAGATCCTCCGCGAATAATAAGCAATCGAAGACAACAGCTTACCGAATGTCGTTTACAAAGACCTTAAATAAAAGCAGACGAAGAAAAGGTCCCTGTGAAACACCAGGGCTCTCTCACCGCTGAAATTAGAACATCAGTCACTTCTGCACGGTCTGACGGCCCTGATTCACCTTAGATGACACTAGTACACTGGCAACCAATCTGACTATCAGTCGTTAGTGTGGCACACGGTTAAACTCTTTACATGAAAACCACATCAACTGGTTCGAAGCACATTAATTTTCATGAGCTGGGAGCAAGTTATTCATTTTGTGGACAACAACGCCAACACCCTAAAGGGAAGCTGTCAATTTCACTCTTGATGAACTTCTCTAGTATTTTTTCTGATAACAGAAGTCAATGTGTCATGATACCTCGCTCCCATTTATGAGTTAAGGCACCTACCACTGTGGATTTTCGGATCACACAAGACATATGAGACCGTGTAAAACCAACGGATCAATACCGTCCGGCCTCGGTGTTGATTGTGATTACCTGTTAAAACGGAGTTTTAACCGACTCTGAACTTGAATTAATGTCGGAAAAGAGCTCGCTGCGCTGAGCAACTGAAGTGAAACAACTGTCTTCAAAACAAAATCGATCGTTTGAAGATAAAAGCATATCAACAAAGTAGGTTGAACAATCGTAAACGATTTTTTCGCTCTTCGCGCAGCTCAAACCTGGAACGATTTAACGTTTTTCTTGTGTCTGCCTCTTCCTTTTCATTTTATAAAAAGTCTCGATATTCACATATTTATTTTACTTTACCATATCGTTTTCACTTTGTGTTACTGCATCATATGTGTTTTCCAGGGCATGCTCTGCTCTCAACGGGAAATATAGACTCGTTCTTTTTTGAATCCTAAAGCAATCACCCGAACTTTCGGCACTTTGTGTACAATATCATGTGGTTAACGTTTTAAGCTTTTTGCTACAATATAAGGTGGATTATAGTCCAGCACGCACATTCATGTCCACAGTTAAGATAACGATTTCCTGCACGAATTCTGTAGTTGTAATGTACGAAGACGATTCTTAACTGGGATCCAGTGCAAGAGTGCAATCTTGACTCTATGAGCCGAAACGATTCTGACACCAGTGGTTATCATGGAGTATTAACCATTGGACAGGTATATCAGTATCAGTATCATAGGGCGATAGTCGACCAAGTCGAAACGAGTGCCAGATTTTTTCGGAGGTGTGCTTGAAAACACCCGCCACTACAAGGATTGATTCGTAAGGAACACAGGCATGTGTAACTTTGAATGGAACATTGGAGAGGTCTCATCACCAAAATGTGAGAGAGTTAATGCAGGTTTGCAAATCTAACCGAATGAAAAGACGATGGGCAGCATTTTAATTTCAAAAAATAAGAAAAATAAAAAACGAAAAAACGCGTTTTTGTGTATTAAAATGATTTTTTCCAAATATTTTTGTTGGTTGTTTTTTGTACAATAAATAGTGAATGGATTTAGTCTTAAGGGTAATGCTCTGGAAAGAGCATCTGCCACCGTTTGTCCAGCCCATGTTCAAACGCAATTACCGAAGTTGCCGAGATTAGTTTTGAGGGAAGTGAACTCCACGCATTCACTATACGCATGCTAAAGAAGTGCGTTCTGGATTCGAGTCTGGGGTGCTGTTTATTTAGCACGAAACTGTGCTTTCATGTACTAACCAAAGGAGAGAACCGAAAGAAGTCATCGAATTCGAGACAACTTAATCCTTTGACAACCTTAAAGGTCTCTATAAGATCCCCCCTAAGTTGCCTCTTCCTAAGCGAGAAAAGTACTAGTGCTAATAGACGATTTTCATAATTGGTGTATACTAACCCCTCGATCATGCGAGTAGCCAGCTTCTGTACTTTTTTCCAGCTGGATACAGTATTCTAAATATGGCCTTACTGTTGCCTTGTAGATGGGCAGAAGCACCTCCGTTTTTCTGTATCTGAGGGCTGAACTTAGTCGAAAGAGTTCCCTCCAGGCCCTTTGAGCCGCAGCAGCACATTGGTCAGCCCATTTAAAGTTTGCGGAGACTACGATTCCTAGGTCCTTAGTAGATTTTACACTACGGAACCCCGTGTGGGCATGTTACCTGCCAGTGTAGAGAGCAAGTGACTTATCTAGATTAAAGGGAAGATCCCACTTAACCGCCCATGCCGTCACAGCTTCTACGTCCCTTATCAGATCGGAGTAATCCGACCTACCGACAATTTTAACGTCCTCAGCAAACATATAACAGGGTGAGGCAGTTGGTTGGCTAGATCATCAATGAAGATGAGGAACAGCAACGGCCCCAAGACTGAGCCCTGGGGAACCCCACTCGTTATATGCGCACATGCGGAGTATGTGTCATCTACAATGACAGTTAAGGAACGGTCGCCAAGGAAAGCTCGAATCCAGCCCAGAAGGTTTCCTGATACTCATATGGCTGAGTTTGAGAAGCCAGAAACTGTGGTTGTCTGAATCAAAAGCTTTACTAAAGTCGAGATAGAAGACTTATACAGCTATACCATCATCCATTCTCTTAGTAACCATGTTTAGAGAGCTTAAAAAATTAGTCATACATGACCTACCTTTTAAGAAGCAGTGTTGTGCGGCATTCAGAAGACTGTTTGGTTAGATATCCAAAAGTTTTATCGCGGATAAACCTTTCCATAACCTTATATAGTACACTAATGAGGCTAACCGGGTGGTAATTTTTAACTGCCGACGAAGCTCCTCCCTTATGAATAGGCACTACAACGGCTGTTCTCTAATCCAAAGGGCTGAGGGATGATGTGAAAAGTTCTGTGATCGGCAGAGCTAATATAGGAGCTAGCAGTCTGACCATTCGCGGATGGATGCTATCGGGCCCTGCCGACTTGTTGTATGCTAGGCTCGCCAGTATAGTCTCGACATTGTGTACCTCGAATGTAAGGTCAGTGCAGAAGGGGCGTTCAGTGAGTGCGAACTGAAGTGATGGCGCAGAGGCGTTCGAGTTATAATCTCGGCGTTGACCGCTTCGAAAATGCAAGGGAAACAACTGAGCCGTTTCAGTGCTTGCAGAGCCATTGTCTCGTCTCAAGGTACATACACCTTTTTGTGTTGACCCTTTAGATTGAACGTAGCTGTAGTATCGTTTCGGAGGAATAATGGCCTCTTGAGAGTCTCTATTCGAAAGAGAAATTTACTGCACGTATCTTGATAACAGCTATATTTCGCGCTTCTTTGTAACGGGCCCAATTCCCACATCAGGGAGTGAGCTTATAACGCCTCCATTTTGCGTCGCGGTGACGTACGCTACGGCACACAATGGTACGGCATGCCTAAGTTCGATAGATTAGCGATAGTGATCAAGATAGAATTACGCACGCGCATTAAAATCGAAGCTATTAAGTGTATGCGCGAAAAATACATGTCCGATGCGCATTAAAAGTCAAAATATTGAAAGAGGCTAATTTGAATACGCGCTTATTTTGAGGACGCACGTGGCTGGAAATATTTTTCCTGGTTGCTCGGCGATTTTGTAACGCTTAATTTTCAAAGTTCATTCTTTAAATTTATAAAATACGTTAAACTGACCCTTTTTGATATTTTGGTTCCAATAAATTGTTGTTAAGTATAGCGAGTGTGTTGTGTCTGCGTTGTGCACATCCAAAATTTGCTCGACGGTCGTTTTCACACTATTTGGTTTATGCAGCTAACCGTTTTCTCGAGTGGCTATTTATGAACTGCACAGATTTCGATAAAAGTGTGCTTGAGGATCGGAATAAACCCAAGGAAGCTAAACGCTGTTTAGAACATTACAATTCGATTACCCAATTTTTTGTTCATGTGGACTGTTTTTTATACCTATGGTGTTTTCATTATTGTATATTTTATTACAATAAACCTGTATATTTCATTATTGTTTTGTTTTAATGATTCATGTAAATATGTACACAATTTGAATATACGATTCACGCCGCGCTCGTGTTCTGCTTTGGGACAAGTATATCGCGTGTGACTGCCTGGGATTTGTATGCTGTTATTCGTTGGAAACTGTGTTCCGGTTTATTGCGTTCAATAACCAGAGACGTACTTTGTTAGTGGTGTAATCTCCGTTGGATCAACCGCTAAAATTTGTGAGCTCGACGTGATCCGAACACGCAACCTTCTGAAAAGAGTTAATCTTTGTCAAATTATCAATAAGCTTTCGTTTA
This sequence comes from Atriophallophorus winterbourni, assembly GCA_013407085.1. Classification (NCBI taxonomy): domain Eukaryota; kingdom Metazoa; phylum Platyhelminthes; class Trematoda; order Plagiorchiida; family Microphallidae; genus Atriophallophorus; species Atriophallophorus winterbourni. The sequence goes on along the minus strand of JACCGJ010021968.1, from coordinate 8,858 downwards.
GCTATATTGACTGAAAGATCAAAATGTGAAAGGAAATCTGCTCCCAGAATCGGTATTTTGACATCAGCCAGCGTGAACATTCATCGAAAGTCGCGTCGTAGACCCAATTCGACAGAAAGTGATCTTTGACTGAAAGTGGAAATTTTCGTGCTGTTTGCCGCCTGCAACGTCATTGACGAAGGGCTCTTGCGTTCCTTAGTGGATGGTGGGATAACGCTAATCTCAGCACCAGTGTCGATGAGGAATCGCATTTTAGTGGCCCGGTCGTTAACGTAGAAAAGACGGCTTTGAGGGGAGCCAGACAGAGATGCCGTGTCTACTGTCTGGCTTCGTGGTTTCCCTGATTGGACACATTTGAATTATATGTGCAAGGTGACGTGCAATGCAGGGCCTTTGCACCGAAACGACGATGATAGTAACATAAACTTGAACTGTTAGAACGACTCGAGGATCGCTTCTTGGGCTGTTGCAAATGACGATTTTGAGAAGAACTACGAGATCGTGCGATGTTCTGTACTTACAATGACAAGGAATGGAACATCGATTTTAACTCTTCAAAATCATTCTGGACAGGGATGCTTGTATGCGCGTCAGTGGTGTGTCGGACATGAGATAACGTACTACCATGCGATATATCATGTACTTCATCCGCTATGCGTGCCAGGTGTTGCAAACTAGTAGTCTTATCCATAATGGCTAACACTTTCTCAACCCGGCATTTGTGCTACTCGTAAGTTGATCACCGATCGATTTGTTTGGCCGAACATGCATGCGGATATTCAAAATTGGACAAGAGACTGTCTCCAGTGCCAACGCAGTAAAGTTCAACGCCATACTCTCAGTGCTCCAGGATATTTTCCTCCACCAAGCCAACGTTTTCAGCACGTTCATCTCGACATTGTCGGTCCTCTGGCTATGTTTAATGGTTTCACCCACATTTTAACTTGTGTTGACCGTTTCAGCCGATGGCCTATAGCCATTCCCATTACCGGTATTACAGCTGAGACCGTAGCGAAAAATGTTCTACAATACTGGATGAGTAATTACGGTGTTCCATCTACTATTACTACTGATCGTGGATCACAGTTCCAATCTACCCTTTTTCGTGCGTTGACTATACTCCTCGGCTCTAACCACATCAAAACCACAGCCTATCATCCTTGCGCGAACGAACTTGTTGAACGGTTCCATCGACAGCTGAAAGCAGCATTGATGTCACATGGTAATACTGAAAACTGGGCAGAGAACCTACCAGTGATCCTTCTTGGTATACGTGCTACCGTCAAAGAAGATCTCGGATGTTCTGCAGCAGAGTTAGTTTACGGCACACCACTCCGTCTCCCAGGTGAATTGATCGCATCCCCTGTCGTTGCAGCTGACATTACTATTCCCCACTATGTCAATCGCTTACGCTCCTTCATGCGTCGATTACGTGCCACCCCCACTCGCCCATACACCCGTAACGTTTACTTACCAAGTGATTTGCATTCATGCTCTTTTGTTTTTGTTCGAACTGATCATACGCGCAAACCCCTGCAAGCCCCATACACCTGTCCCTTCAAAGTCGTTAGCCGCAGTGACAAATACTTCGTCATCAAACGAAATGGTTCTCGAGATACTGTTGCAATTGATCGATTGAAAACAGCTTTTATCGAACCAGTCTGCGAAGAAACACCTCCTGAAAATTCGTGAACACGAATAAAGTCATTCTTCTTCTTCTTCTTCTCCAGACGTTCACACCCCAAGTGGTACCCAGGATGTTGACCTTTTCCCTTCAACCCCACCCACTTCTCAGTCGACCCAATCAACCCAACCATGTAAACTCTCTCTTCCATCATCTGACTCACCCTCTCCAATTCACAAAACTCGATCAGGCCGGAGAGTCAGGTGGCCTGCAAACCTTGCAGACTACGCTGATTAACTATGTTTTCGTTTCGAGCGTTTCACTCTCTTCTACCGCTCTAGGGAGGGAGTATTATGGTGTTTTCATTATTGTATATTTTATTACAATAACCCTGCATATTTCATTATTGTTTTGTTTTAATGATACATGTAAAGATGTACACAATTTGAATATACGATTCACGCCGCGCTCGTGTTCTGATTTGGGACAAGTATATCGCGTGTGACTGCCTGGAATTTGTATGCTGTTATTCGTTGCGAACTGTGTTCCTGTTTATTGCGTTCAATAACCAGAGACGTACTTTGTTATTGGTGAAATCTCCGTTGGATCAACCGCTACATACCCCAGGCAGAATCATACTCCACGTGGGGTACACTTTCCGAGAGTGCAGCCATCTTTTATAGCTTCGAAGTACTCTTATTGAACAAGTGAAAGATAATTGAGAGTTTTTATCTTTCTCTACAGAGCAACCAATTGATATTGAGAAGGGATATTTATTCTAAGAACGGAAGTAAAGTTACTATTAATCGTGAGAAGCAATGTTTGATTGTTATATGCCTAAAAGAACCGTCTTTAAATGCTTGCGAATACACAACCAGGAGAAATTTGAGTGAGCTGTGTATCATTAGGAATCTTGGCACATTCGTTCTGTTAACACTGAATGGTTTAGATCGTGAGGATAAAACTAGACTGTCGATGGTAAACATAGAAATTGAGCGCGACCTGAGAAAGGTTCTACTGAATTTCTACCTACTCCGGCCTGACACTTCGCTGTATATTTGTATTCATACCAATATCCAATGGTGGGACAGGATGAATAATACAAGCGACGTAAGATTGTCATCAACCATAAACGTTATCATCCTCCGAATGTCATAGCTGGCAGGCAATCCATTGAACGTGCTGCGAATGAATACAAGCAATAGAGTTTTCTGAACGTTACTTTTTGTTCAGAAAGCTGTCGTCGACGATAATTTCAGAATGCCTTCCTCAGCAAAATATGAAAATAAATTTTCTGATGAGTACTATGGATGATACTGTACGTTTCAACTGGAAATGCTAAAAGCAATTTCTTCAAAGGTGTCCATAGAAGTTACAGAAATACTGATATAAATGCGGCGCACTCTGCATTCAATAATCTTCGGGCTAATAATGCCGCATCATGTGTTAGGGGTACGCTCGGAAGAATCATTGATTCTCAGTGGAGTGCATGAAGGCTCAGTGCTTGGTCCACTACGTTTTCTTATTTTTGTAAACTACCTGGCAGCCTGCTTGAGTTTACGCTGCTTCCTGTTTGCTGATGCTGTTGAGCTCCTAGAAACCGACAGTACAGGTCCGCTCATCTCTGATTTAGAAAAAGTAATCGAGTGGACAAAGACCTGGGACTGGCCACTAAACTTGGGGAAGAGCTGTGTTCTGACGACTGATTTAGCCACCACCCAACTAGAAGTTGGCGAAAATACTATCATAATTGCTGAAGGATCTCGGCATTACTAAATAAGGCGATTTTCAGTGGGCTACTCAATGTGCCATAGCTGCAAACAAAGCTCGCAGAGAATTGTTCAGACATTCGCTCAGCGTTATCTTGCTGAAAACCTTTAATCCTTATTACCTTATACAAAGTAGTCGTGCGGCCTTAGTTGGAATACTGCGTTCAAACCTGGTCACCGTACTTGAAAAAAACATATAGCATGTCTCGAAAGTGTTCAGCGCCTTGCGACTAGGATGGTTGATTGTCAGACAGGTAAAACCTATGAGGCAAACTCAATGACCTCGGTTTGTTCTCACTGAATAGACGGCGACTGCAAGGTGACCTAATGGGAGCCTTCAATATTCTGAAGGGTCTTACGAGTGATTATATTACTGAAATCCCTAAACGTGCCCCTAAAGCAGCTACAAGGGGAAATTCTATGAAACTTCTTCAGATTAGGCCCTGGTTGCTGGCACGTGAGCACTTTTTCAGCAAACAGTGATCAACTTCTCGAACCATCTCTCAGATTGTATAGTAAGCCTCCCAAATGTGTTGAGCTTTAAAAGGTAATTAGACGTTAAATGGTCTATAATATTTTCGCACATTGTCTAATGAAATATTTTAAAAACACGAAGAAAGTTTTTTCACATTTTTTATCATATGTGTCTAGGCCCGGGCAACATGATAGCAAATTAGCCCACATGCATTCTATGATTGTGTTTCACTTTACCTCAACTAGGCTGGTGATTTCTTACATCACACATTGTTCACGCATATTATTGCATTGTTTCCTGAATAGCTGACCTCTCACCGTGATGGTGATGAGAAACCCTACCTACTTTCCAGATATCTGGAAACAAGAACGTGTGAAAAGTACGAACTGTATACTCGATATCGAAGTGCCCGGTGCTCAACCGCATACCGCCAAAGGAAATCTGGGCGCGTGATTGGCTTTTAGCCACATTTAGCCCCGTGCAACTTGAACTTCAAATTGAACTATTATCTGAACCAAATTACGACTCTTCAGCAGGGACAAACTATCAACAATAGAATGTTGATTTCCATATGGTGACTGCTGATGGTGAGCTGAAACCAAAAATGGTAATCTTTAGGAGTCGGTGAGACAATGACGAACGCATGAGATTCTGTCATATCGCGACACCACTCATGTTTGCTAACCAAAATATTTTATGACTGAATCTCGTGGTGTGAGATAAAACGACTTCATTTAAATACCATTACTGGAATTCAACTCAACCCGAAAATCCATAACTATTATTTAGAGATTTATGGCATGTCACTGCTCCGCTGACACTGTGCATCCTGAGGATAGGCTATGGTGCTCCTTGACAATGACTACAAGCAATGATAGCGTAATCAGTGTTAATTATCATTATTTAGTAGCCCGAGAACTTTAAATCACGATTCAGCTGTACTGTTGTTTGACTCGATATAACTTACGGGAATCTGGATCATGGAAGACTTTAATCTGCCCAAACTTCGGAAGACTAGCACAACTTCATTATATCTCGATTAATTCCATTTTTCAGCAAAACTTTGTAGATATTTCCTTTATCTTTCACGTGGAATGGAACACAATATACAGATCAATAGATATGCCTTTAATGCTTGATTCAATATAGAAAACTGAAGAACGTTTCGTCAAAAAATACATACGATTGATCGCTATGATCGAGCGATAATCCGAACCTGAAATTCGTTTACTTTTGTCGAGTGGAATAAACGATTGATACCGGGAAATTCATCAGGTATACATGCTCGCCTTAACGGTTAAACACTCTTAGTCAAATCAATGACTTGCAAATTAAAAACATTGGAGTACACGAGCTGTCGTCCTGCATTATGACGAACATATAAACAGAAATCAATTATCAATATTATTAATATATTCTTGATAACCGAAGGCACATTTCCAATTTATACAACAAAATAAAGAATTTTAAAAATGACCATAACAAGCGGACCTTTTACACATTTTTCTTGGGATAAAAATTCTTTTATAAATATATAAATGGATTTCTTCGAAATGTTGGTGGGTGTGACTAAAGAAAAGTTCATAAAATCTCCGAAGTTAAATTGAAATGAATTAGAAAACTGAGGGAATGAGGAGACATTTTGGTATAAATTACTGAGGGTTATCCCGGTTGTAGTATCCAGGAAAGTCCGAGAACAGTCAGGGAATTGAAACGAAAAACGTTCGCCAATAAGGCTTCCGGTTCATATAGGAGAATCAGTCTCAGCCGTAACAACTGAGGCTACGGTGTGGACGTACAAATTTGTGCTCGTATACTTTTGGATCTTATTGCTCACTCTATTGACGGATCTAGACGGTTCTCATATCATTGATCTTGTCTTAACTTCCTTATTCGGAATATACTATTTTTCAGTCGGAGAAACGTGAATCCTTGAAAATCAAAATTTTCAAGTTTCTACCCAACATTACATACGCGTGCAACATTGCTTCTAATCCATAACAACGCAACAACTCGGATATTATCAAGAAGATCTCGTTATTTGGTATTTACTGACAGTTATTTCAACACTGTCGGATCAAATCTCACAGAACAGCTTTTACGTGAGAGTGTACGCCATTTTACTCTCCGTTGGATTGCACTGCATCGCATCCACTCGTTTTTACACTCCACCGAGAGATACTGATCGATAATCGACCGATTTGCTCAGTGTATGAACTCGTTCTCGCGAAATTGTAACGATGACTGACAACATGACCTTAAATGGACCTGACGTGACCTTAAACGGACCTGACGAAGACGATTGTAAAAAGTTTGCTGTCAAAAGCTGGTAAGTCCCAGATCGCGTCAAGTTAAATGTTACTTGTGTTCAATTGCTATTCATGCGAACTGTGAAAAATATTTATCACCTGAATCTGTGACTCTAATTAATAATGAAAAATTACCAGGCATTTGCTATATATGTAATCCATGTAGATTGAAAGTAACTAGTGATTTATCAAGAGCCGAAAATTCTGATTCAATTATGGAAAGACGCATGTTTGCTGTAGAGGCGAACATTGAACTGTTTAAAAACACTTCAAAATCTCTCCAAACATTGGCGTGTCAGAAAGCGCTGGAACCCGTTCTAAACACAGTCCCTAGCCTGATTAATCTCAAGTCTTACAGGGTAGCGCAAACTACTACAGAAACGCTGATATCTCCCGAAATCGACCAAAGTCCCTTCCAACAACTCGGTACGACCGATGAGTCCGCGAATCAGACCTGTAGTCAAGTGAATGAATGTGCTGAATTATCGAAGGATATGCGTAAGCTTAGACCGAAGAATTTGAACACTAAAACCCCCCAAAAGACAAACATTGAAGATCTAACGGTAATTTGTAGTAATCTCATTGAATCAACTTTGCCATCGCTAAAGCAACGCTAGGCAGGTGACAGGAAACAATGGAATGACCTTTGCAGAAGCTTAGACATCACTGCCTCACCAGCGTCGCGGTCGCGATTGTTAAGACCCCCGAACTCACCTCGTGCGAACACACCCAGGACTGCGTGTAGTGCTCATGACCGTGCAAGATGTAAAAAATATGTTGCTCGCCTAATCCATCTTAGTTGTAAAAAAAATCGATGCGAATATTTCCGGAATTTCCGTGAGAAAAACGGTAAATTCGTCATAATAATCCGGAACTAGCAAAAGAGGCTACAAATCGCAGAGCTGTTATATTTCATGGTGTACCCATTTCGAACGAAGTAGAATCCAGTAAACGTCTGCAACACAATTGCAGTAAATGGAGATATTTTAAAAGATAGCCTAGGTTTGAAGGACATAATAATGACTCATGTTATGCGCCTTATACCGAGAAAAAAAACGCACCAGCCTCCTCCTCTCAAAATATCGTTCCGCACAGATGAGATGGAGGATCGAATACTCGAGGCATGGTACCAATGTCAAAAATTTGCACCTCCTGAAATTTGTTTTCGGGCTGCGTACGACATAAAACACACGTCGGCGAATCCACTTTAATGAGCTCTTCATCTGCAACAAAAATCAAATCTCGATCATGCTGTTACACCAATGCTTAGAGCTTTCTGGGCAAGTTCACTGAACTGTATTCACGTGCGACCGTATCGTCTTGGGATTTGATTGCAGTGACACAAAAATCTGGTTGTGTAATTGTATACACGACTGTTAACTCGAAATCCCTCACATGATGATTTACAGAAAAGATCGAGCAACAAAATGTGGCGGTGTCTTCCTCTACTTACATGAAAGCATAAACTGTACTATACTTGTCCCCTCCGATTCAGATGTCCCAGATATATTGTTTTGCTCTTTTTTGCCTTACATGATAAACTTCAGTGCTCCTTAGCATTGATTTATCGCCCCCCTTTTTCATCATCTGCCGCTGAACTGTTCTTCCTAATGCAATACCTTTTGCATTAACCCTTAACTGCCTGAATTATGTTTTACATTGAAATAATTTTTTCTCCTGCATTTTTGTGATGAAATTGCTTTCCTTATATGGGAACGGAGAGTATTTTTAGTTTTTTATATATTATGGAAAATATAAAAGTGGGAAACATTCCGTACAATCGTCCTGTGCTGGCACCTTTTTCATTGATTTCCAGCTATAGTCTTATGAGACATAGAAGGTAAAAAATATTTCTTAAATAAATTTTTTGATGTGAAACATACACAAGGTATAAAAATAGGTTGAATATAAAATAATGTATTTCCTTAATACAGTCATAGCGATCGGAACCCATGGAATGCCGAAAAACAGTTCTTATGCATGTCTACGCATAAGTGGACATTGCATTTAATGCAGAATATCTTCGTCTTTCCAGGACAGTTTTTGAACCTGCATCGGTTTCTTTTTTTTCGACACAAATACACATGTGCCAGTTGTTTTAACCTCACATTGTCAGATGGGGCTTCACACCTTCTTTCGCTGCTAGCGTCTTTACCTCTTAAAGATGGGCGTCCACGTTTAGAATGCAAGCAAATTTATACCGCTTTGGTTAGGGTGAAAGCTACCTCAAGTTTGAAGGAAGCAAGCTGGAACACTTCTTTGTTTGGAAGAGAGAGCCTCTTGCCTTCTCTACGATAACAGAGCCATTATAATAAGAGGCAATCCGGGAACTTGTGATGGTGTTGTTGGATCGTGTATGATTTCTATCCGACAAAAAATAATACTGCTGCCTGTCGATTTATTGTTAATAAAACTGGCCCAACTATTCGCGGTTTGAAAGCAATTTAAGCCTCATTAGTTAGTCCATCTGTTCAGGAATCGTCTGAAGATACAAGAAATTTGAACGATCCCATAATAAAATGTTCGCGAGCAATAGGTGAAGTGCGAATCCCTTCAATCTCTCTTGAAGAAGAAGGAAAACCTGTGTTTCTCAAACGGCGTGTTGCGTTTTTGAAGGGAGTTCCGGCTGACCCAACACTCACGAAAGTGGGAGAAGACGACTGACAGAAGGCTCCGTTTTA
>JACCGJ010021967.1:0-16164 GCA_013407085.1 Atriophallophorus winterbourni | reverse complement strand
AAAATGATTGAAGAAATTTCACACTTTCAAGTATTCAGTACTCTTGACCTTCTATCTGCTTACCATCAAATTCAGATCGCGGCTTCCGATCGGCATTATACTGCCTTCGAAGCCGGTGGTGGTCTGTTTCAGTTCCGTCGTATACCATTTGGTGTCACTAACGGCGTAGCGTGTTTTCAACGAACTATCGACAATCTCATTCAACATGAAAAGCTGAAAAATACATACGCATACATCGACAACGTAACGGTATGCGGTAGCACTCAAGAAGAACACGATTTGAACCTGGAACGTTTTCTAAATGCCACAAAAGATATGGTATCACACTCAATAATAATAATAAGTGCATCACTTCCTCAACTGAGATATGTCTTCTAGGTTATAAAGTTTCGAAGGGTACCATAAGACCAGATCCAGAAAGAATGGAACCCATCCGCCGGCTACCTTACCCGCGTACTACGAAAGAATTACAGCGGGTTATTGGTATGTTTGCTTATTACTCACACTGGATACCTTTATTCTCAGACAAGATAAATAAACTTGTCAAGAACAAAATATTCCCTTTGCCGGAAGAAGTCAAGACTACCTTTGATAACCTAAAGATTGAACTTGAAAACTCCATGCTAATTACAATTGACTATGATGAACCTTTGGTAGTAGAAACCGATGCTTCGGATATAGCAATTGCTGCTTCTCTGAGTCAAAACCATCGTCCGGTTGCCTTTTTCTCAAGAACTCTCAATACAAGCGAGAAAAATCACTCTGCCGTCGAAAAAGAAGCATACGCTATCGTGGAGTCCATCCGAAAATGGCGACATTATCTTCTAGGCAGACCATTCAAACTGATAACCGACCAACGTTCGGTCTCCTTCATGTTTAGCGTCCGCCAGAAAAGTAAAATTAAGAATGACAAAATCCAGCGTTGGAAAATAGAGCTATCGGAATACAAATATGATATCATATATCGTCCAGGTACGGAGAACCATGTCGCTGACACTTTGACCCGTAATGTGTGTGCATCAACTTCGAATTCAGATCACCTCAAAAAATTGCACAGCTCACTTTTCCACCCAGGGATCACTCGTTTTTTCCATTTCATTCGATGTAAAAACCTTCCATATTCTATTGATGATGTCAGACGTGTTATATCAAACTGCAAAGTCTGTGCAGAACTGAAACCAAGATTTTTCAAATCATCTGGTAAGCTAATTAAAGCCACGCAACCATTTGAACGTTTGAGCATAGATTTTAAAGGTCCGTTACCATCTTGTTCACGCAACCGCTACCTGCTCACATTAACCGATGAATTCTCGCGGTTCCCATTTGCCTTTGCCTGTGCCGATTTATCATCAGCCACTGTAATTGAATGCCTTACACAACTTTTCTGCCTCTTTGGGATGCCAGCATACATTCATTCAGACCGGGGATCGTCTTTTATGTCTTCCGAAATCAAGAGTGTTCTGCTTGAGAAAGGCGTCGCTATGAGCCACACTGCGGCCTATAACCCACAAGGAAACGGTCAGGTTGAACGCCTCAACGGTACCATTTGGAAGACAATATGCCTAGCATTACAAACCCGTAATTTACCTCCAACTCGTTGGGAGCTAGTCCTACCTGAAGCACTTCATTGCATAAGATCATTACTATGTACGTCGATCAATTGCACCCCGCATGAACGCATGTTTCAATATGCTCGGCGTTCTACCGCTGGAACATCCTTACCTTCTTGGCTGACGACACCGGGTCCTGTACTTTTACAGCGATGCGACCGATCTTCTAAATACCAACCGTTGGTGGAGGAAGTACAACTATTGACCTGCAACCCACTCTATGCACACATTGCTCATCAAGATGGTAAGACTGAAACAGTGTCTCTACGCCACCTAGCACCAACAGTCAGAAATTCAACGCCGATTTCCCCTACTACGTCTGATACTCCAGTAATAACCGAACACCGTGAACAGTCTGATGTTCAAAATGCCAATCCTGATCTAGATGACCCATTATGTGTACCCCCCACCGAAATTGACTCTCTGTGTTACCCTCAAATTTTGGAACAACAACGCATCCGTCCTTACAATTTGAGAACTCGAGAAGCTTGATTTTTCTGTGTTGACCTCATCCAGCACGAAAGATTGTCTTCCATTTCAAAGCCCGGGTGAATGTCATGATTGTTTGTTGTATACTTTCTATATACCGTTGACTAACACATCTTGTTTGCATTTCAGCTATTGTACGCTCATTCTTAGAATAGTAAAGCGTTGCTTACTCCACTCAACCCCGTCTTCCTTTTCTACTTAATTCGGATCGTATAAAGAACGTTACAATCATGAAGCACAAGTCTGGAGAGCATAAGGCCAAGAATATGAAGCAGGAAAAAAAGATAGCAAGCGCGTGGAAAAGGGAAAGCAGGCAAGCGGAATACGCAAAAGCAAATGCACAAAAAGCAGCTTGTTTTTGTAGTTTCACTGCATGCGATTTTGTGTTTTTATATAAAATAATACCGGATAAAAAATTATGACACACATAATAAAATACACTGACGCCACTGACTTCGGTTTGTAGCCATATCGCGTAAGGTTTCCAGCCAACTATTAGGTGGAGCTTTTGGACCCCACCCAGGCAAACGAATACGCCTAACTGAGCCTAGCGCTACGGTGGGCTAAGATACTGTCAGGTTGCCCAGGTATAGACAGTTAAGGGGAAGGAAAATAGCAATAGCAGTGATATTCCAGCGTGTACTCGCATGCAGCTCACTACCGGTGGCAACTCAATTTAGCATGGTGTTAGCTGCGTTGCACGGAAGCACCTGAACATCCGAGACTATGATTCCTAAGTCCTTAGTATATTTTACCCTACGGAACTCCGTGTGGGCTGAGGGCGTAGAGACAATCAAGTTGCCTGCTAGTGTAGAGAGCAAGTGACTCTTCTCTAGGTTAATGGGAATGTCCAACTTAACCGCCCAATTCGTCGCAGCTTCTACGTCGTTTGTCACATCAGAGTTATTCGACCTACCGACAATTTTACTTCATCAGCAAACACATAACAGGGTGAGTGCAGTTGGTTAGCTAGTTCATCAATGAAGATGAGGAACAGCGGGTATGCGTCAAGCGATCAGGAGAACCGTGAGAAGACAAAGGCCTTGAATGTAGGCTTTATCGAACTTGGAACTAGAGTACAGGCTGTAAAACAAAGAAAGAGTTTAGTGGGGTACAATAACATATACAAACAAACATACTACATTCTCCCCGGCGCGAAAGAGTAAAGGAATTAAGGGGGGTTCGGATGTAGGTGGTGATGGCGAAAAACGGTGATTATATATATATTTGAATGGATTAGGCCTCGCGATTCCGAAGTTGGTACGGACGCACACGTTGTTGCTCTATCAATATTTGATTCACATCCGGATGGGATTGTGTCGGATTTGATTCAGTTAGCTCTGCTTGACAAGGCTCCATATCAGGCACTACATAGCCGGCGTCTGCATTATTGGAATCGGTCACGCCATTTTCTATCTGCTCGAACAATGTGGACAAGTCAGGTGGGAGAGTGAGCTTACCTTTACTTTACTTTTGTGCGGCTGGCTCCACGGGTGGATTAGCCGGCTTCATTGATGTTGGATCGGCACCGCAACGACACGTCGATCGGAGGCGAGATCGTTGCAGATCGTGATCCAGTATCGTTCCCACCTGCGAACTCCGTAGACGGTACGCAGACCCATTGAGACATCATCATGAAGTTTCTTGGGGGTAGTGTACAAGTGATGTCCCCAGCACCACTCGGTGTTTGTTCGAGTACACCTCTCTAGCCTTTGCACAGCCAAGTGCAACCTACAAGGCAGCAGGGAGTTGGCAGATAAACGCGCTGTGCGCCAGTTATCTACCTACGGGACTTCTCTCCGGATTTTTCCTCGGGGTTTTCTCCCGAAGCCTTTCCCGCAATCGGGTGACCCACAAGGCAGTGGGGGTTTGTGGTCAGGGTTTTCCTTCCCCTTGATGGATTGCCAGTAGCTGACGAGCTCCATCTGCCCGGAGCAAACTGGTTTTAAGGCGCCAGTCACCCGCCTTCGCCCCTTCTCCTGTCAGTAAGAGCAGTTCCGCCGGGCTTTTGAAAGCCATTCGTGCAGGCCAGGAGTTGGACTTGGTTGTAAGAGGCTATTTGAGACGCACGCCACGTGGGAGCATTTTATAGATAGTAGGTGGCTCATTCCTACTATCACCCCCGGCTGTGACTGTGCGGTTAGTCAAATTTGAGTCACGTTTCGCCTTCAGATTAGCTATTGACTGTTGGAGGTTAATTGATCATTGATTTGGAAATTATGCATGATTGAATCGTAAATATCCACAAGGAAAACCGCTTGTGTTGCACGACCTATTCCGTTTAGGATCACACCTCTGAAACTTAAGGCTTCAGAGAAGGAAAAATGATGCTCTTCAACGCTTGATTTGGGCACAATCTGCAAGGAGTTATCTTCCAGATGGGAAAAGCGCTTTCTCTATATTCAAACCACGTAAAGATCGGACAATGGTAGCCATAATATCGTTGTAAATGTGGTTAAACAGATCGACACAAAGAAACATTTATGGTTTCGTAAAATCCCGCGGACCGCTAATCTATTTATGACGGAGATCAGCTAAACGATACCTGAGAGGATTCGACGATTGAACCATAAACATTATAATTAGAACCTATGGACTAGCGTCAATTAACTCAAGGTCGACTACATTATGGCGTTATAAATAGGATAGACAGTTTTTATGAGGACGAATGCCAAAATATGATGATATTTAAAGACGCGAACTTTGAGCAGAATTTGGTAAAACTAGATTATACAAATCATATATACTGGAAAACTTGTTTACCATTCTTCTACTAATTGAAGTGCATGCGGATCCTGATCTGTCTGTCCCTACCTGATGAGTGCAAATAGAACGAAACTGGTCGTGGGGTGTGTGTTTGATGGAAATGCATGCAAATTATCTTTTTTCGTTCATGGTCAGGGGTTTAAACCTGTTTATCTGACTGCGGGCTCATGTGATTGCCTGGTTGGTCGTACCAGCATTAATACAACATTTCACACAAACGAACTGTTTTACATTCCTCCACTGTTTCAAGCGCATGCGGATCCTGATCTTACTGTCCCCTACCTGATGAGTGCAAACAGCAGGAAACCGGTAGTGGGGTGTGTGTGACGGAAAAGCATGCAAATGAATATTTTGTTTCATGGTTATGGGTTTAACCCCAGTAAACATTTGTTTTGACATACGTGATTGAACTGGTTGGTCGTACCAGCATTATACAACAGTGGCACACAAACGAAACTTGTTTACCATTCCTCCACTGTTTCGAGCGCATGCGGATCCTGATCCTACTGTCCCCTACCTGATGAGTGCAAACAGAACGAAACTGGTCGTGGGGTGTGCGTGTGATGGAAATGCATGCAAATGAGCATTTTGCTTCATTGTCATGTGTTTAAAACCATTATACATGTGTTTGGACACGTGACTGAATAGGTTGGTCGTGCCAACATTATCCAACAGTGGCATACAAGCGCTACTTGTTTACCATTCCTCCACTGTTTCAAGCGCATGCGGATCCTGATCTTACTGTCCCTACCTGATGAGTGCAAACAGCACGAAACCGGTCGTGGGGTGTGTTTCGATTGCATGCAAATGAGCATTCTTGGAAAAATTGTTGTTTTTGTGTAATGCAGACAGCATTCAAAGTCTGGTGAATTACCTATGAAGCTCAGAACCATTATCACGCATTTTAATAATTATATAGCTATCTGATGATAGTGTCGGCAGCGTGAATCCTGATTAACACAGCTGGATATCATGCAATATTCCAAACTATGCCTCCTCGTGTTCATGGGGATTTTTGAAAGATGAAAAAACTTCAATGATACTAAATTTATATTGCAGTGTTGGCTTTCTGCGGTTGACGTACAACGCAATCAAAAAATATTCTCATACTCCACAGTGTTCAGAACGATAGGAAGTACTGTCTTGGTCAACGGTAATTGCATGCTGTTAGCGTGATATTCATTATCTTCTTCTTCACAACATGAATCGCACTCTTTATATCATGCCACTAATGTGAGTAGTCAAGCGCAATTTGTTCTAGCTTTTAAATACAATTTAAAATCTGCCATCTCTCTTTTGCTGTAGTCTTTGCGGTGAGTGCGGTATGTCTAAAAATCGAGATCTTCGTTTCTTTGGAATAAAACTGTTCCAAATATATTGTGGTGCTCATATTCCCTGCACTTAAAACAACCACAAACGGTTTCTGGATGTTTGCCGTCATCGCGTGGAGACAGAAAGTTATGGTTGAGTGAGTCTTTTCCATTTTGATATATTTTCATCAACCTACTTGAATTTAAATCTTCGGTTTTGTAATGAGTTCTGTGAGTTAACACTGCTTCTTGTAAGGCTGATTATTGAGGGGAATTAACGAGAATCAAGCTCCAATAATAACATTATTGCATTGTGAAAACTGCTAAATGCTTCACTGTGAACTTCATAATTCTAAAGAGGCATCAAATACTCGACAAGAATGAAATGAGATACAGCGCTGTTGACTAAATATCTACTACACTATGACTGCGTTATGTTGAGAACACGTATTGACAATTTACTTGAATCCAATCACGCTAAAATTATACCTACAAAGAAACTTTCGAGGAGAGGTATCTTTGTAACGATATAATTGTCAATGAAGATGGATCACATGCAATCAAGGTTGAGAATTCCACGTCTCTCACAAGAGCAAGCAGCCATAAATTATAGTGATGACAACAGTAACGCTGGTTTGCGGCTCCCTGCTAATGACTACTCACAAGGTTTCATCTGAAATTCAATTGATAACCGCGGAAGTTTTACTCACAAATAACAATGAGATACGTAGCGATGACAGAAAATAAAACGATTTTCAGCGGCATTCTTAAGTGGACCCAGCAACCTTGTTATCTGTTCATGAAGTTTTGGCGCCCAAAAAGTGTCGCCTATCTGAGACAGCATGTGCAAGCTCGTCTGGTATTCTATATCAATAGCGCGAACGAAAACTGTAATGCAGATGGCATCGTGGCGCTTTTGATTTTTATTAGTAGACACCGGTCACGTTATTTCAATGGCTGTTGTCAAATATTGAGAACTTTAAGAATTCCATGTTCCGAATATTTACGGCAAATAGCCTAAAGTTTAAAATTATATTCGTATTGTTTGAATTTTACTAACAGTCCTAGCCGGCGTCAGAAGTGAGCTGTTTTGCGTAAGGTCTACTGCCAAATTACTGTGAAAAATAACACGATGATGACTTATCAAAGTAAAAGAATTATTTCCTTATTGAATGTGCAAACATTTTGCTCACGAATTATGTGATAATACAGTGGATTTGAAGGAATTATATTTAAACACCTATGCAAACAATGCATTTTTATTTCGCATATTTTCTAACACAGTTTAAAAGATTTATTCAAGTACATGTATTGGCAAACATTTAGCGCCTAAAGTTTCTGACCAGAGCCAAATGTGGCCTTTGATCTCATGCATGCTAAATTTGTCTTTTCCTGATCAATTTTAAACCACACTAGATAACTTCCTGCTTTTCAATTAAACGAGAAAATATTATTTCCTTACATTCTGCAAAAAATTTAATTTACTGACACCCAGTAAAAGACATGCCATACGTATATCTTAATGAAACGTGTGTATCAGTTTATGTTAAATTCATTACTTGCGCAGATATTTTCCTGAACTGAGGTTCGACGAATGATCTTGTGCATCGCCTCCTGTCAAAATGATAGAGGGTCGGTTTTTGCCTACATTTAAAGCCATCAACGCAATTAGGATAACAAATATCTGATGTCCAGATAAGAAATAAAACTATTCTTATTCATTTTGTTTACGTTCTTGGTGTTTATAAGTCACTTAGACAACGGAATGAGATTCTTGTGAATTTTATTTGTCAAAATTAGGTGCTACGAGTGATCAAAATTTTGAGATGCATTCACGAATTGTGGTTTCTGTTTGTTTCTCTACCAATTTAAGTAAGCAGATAAAAACACTAATATAGCATGGAATGCTTTAAAAATCGCATCGTTATTAAGTTTTTTGTCAGTTAAGTGTTTAGTAGTGCACAACTTTTTCAATAACATGGTTAACTCTGAAAATGTCTTTACTATCCCCACATGACCCAATGCTAACTTGGTAGCAATGAGCTTACAAGCTCTATCGTTTAAACCTGTTTTACAAAAGTGCCAATTTTGTCTTTAAAGGTAGATCACAACAAATGGCTTTTATTCAATACATTAACTCCACATAAAGCTAACATCGTGCTAAATTGATTGGCCAACGGTTGTAAGCAGCATGCTGAAACACACTGATGTCACACTACCAATCGTATTTTCCCCTCAGATCTGTCTATGTCTGGGCAACCTGACAGTATCTTAGCCCGCGTGCAGTCTGTGACTGTGCGGCACTGCCTAGATCAGGGCTGTGATTTCATACCATACCATATACATGAAGCACCACAGTTATAAAATTAATTTGAAATGTGCAACTGCAGTAGGGTTCACACTCCTGGCACCAGCCTGGTAAAATTGCATGTTACCATTCCACCATCACGCTGGAACCGCTGTGTTGCGGGTCAGGATATTAACAATAACATCATCAGAATAGTGACAGCATTACACCAATATCTCGTTGGGAATGCTCAACACCCGTACAACAATGAAAACATCCTGAAAGCTTGGAAAGTGCGTCACTAAAACTAAAATCAATTGAAAAATGACCAAAATTATAAAGTAATTGTTTATCTTCTTAACAAATTTCAAATGTTTAGCCTAATTGATGATCATCGCACATATTTTTGCAAATATTTTGACATATCTAATTATCCTTCCGATTATAAAATATTTGTGTTTTATTGTCTACGTATTTGAAATTTTAGTTTACATCAACCAATACAAAAAAATCTATGTAATCGATCAAAATTTAACTTAGTAATAATTTTTATTGCATGTACCCACTTTGAGGATGGTTCAAAATAAATGTAATTAGCCGGTCACATATCTATATTTCTAAATATTCTTAAATATAATAAATCATAGTTTTCGAATAGGAAATATGTAAAAATCTTGAGCTGAGTTCTGCATTATTATTAAAAGAGAATAAAATATAATCTGATAGATCCGACTTTCTAAAAGCATTAACACGACTGCTCAACCTTATCTTCTACTGACTTGTAACTCACCTTTTCGAGTAAACACCCACTGGCAGAATGAACATATATTAATTTGTTCACAATTTACAAATAGCATAATCATTGTTAAAAATCTAAGAATTAGAGCAATCGCTACAAACAAATATTACCGTGATTTTAGACATGGCGTCTCAATTATTCGAAAAACAATACAAGTCGAACCTTGGTTTATTATATGCAGTCTGTGCATTTAGGTCTAATTGGCTTCTAATTTTTCCATTCACACTGATAATAACTAAATAAATTCTTAAATTTATTTTTGCAAAGTAAACAATAATGTTCACAAGACAAAGTGCTAGAAACCTACGGTATTTTTGATACGTTCATATTTTCCTCGCTAATTTTCCTGACTTCATCAGAATTCAAGCAAACCATTTTTAGATTAACCAGTTTGAAACCTTCGTTTTCCAGAGCTTCCAGCGTCTTACCAGATCGACAAATAGAACCCGCACGCACAAAAACTACATATCTGATTAGATGATAGAATCAAGATAAATGATGTTACTTTTCAACATTCGCTCCAAGAGTATTTCTCGTGAAATTGTCAGCGAAGTCAACGATTCTCAATGTTCGAGAGAGGATTGTTACTGAACTTCCAGGATAGAGATTAGATAGTTTTAGGTCGTCAATCTTCGTTGGTTTCAGGAAAACTCGATTGAATTTTTGATCATGCTATTTGCTGATAGTAAAATTGCGGGAACATTACCATTTCAACTGACTTTGTTTTTTCATTGTAAAGCAGTAGAAATTTTCTAACAGTATGCGCATATTGATCGTACCACTCTACAAAAAAGCAATAAGATGGACCTTTATCCATCTGTGGGTGACAAATTTAGCAAGTAATTTACCATTTTAGCTTGTTCTTATTGCGCGCTAGTCAACATAGCAACACAGGTTAAATTTGAAGATGCAGTTTAAGTTCGTTTCAGTTGAGATCATCTGATACATGTTTGTGAAGGAGTACTAGTTAATCGAATTTTAGAAATGCTTTGATTCAATACTTTTAATAAGCACGCTTTATTGATTTGAGTTACTTATATGAGTCAATTATTTTGGTATCGTTCGAGTTAGCGACATGTTTCTTCTTCTTCTTCTTCTTGATAGACCACAGAGGGTCAAGCCCTTGTAAGCTGCATCTCTTTATATCAGCAACATAGTCCAGGAGAACCTCAGTTGAAGAAATCCTGCCCAGTGTTATACAGCTTAGCCGTGATTACAAGCAGTACCATATCCACTTGTTGCTTGAATTCGTTTTCAGATCTTGCTGGAATAACGTCTTCCGGAAGCGCATTCTACAAGGTAACAATTCTAGTTAAGAGCGTGAATCCTTGTGTTATGCCAAATGTCCTTCGCTTTTTGAAGCTTTATAGAATGGCCACGGGTTTTTGAGTCCGCCACGATATGGAAAATCTCGCGCAGCTCGTCACCATAATCTCCCAGTAATATGCGACGAGTCGGCAGTAAGTCGTAGCGTTCATGCCAATTAATCAGCGACATGAGGTTGAGGCGCTGAACTCTTTTCACATAAGGAATTGATTTCAATCCTTGTACTCGTTTCGTCGCCCGCTTTTGCACGTTTTCCAACTGGTCACGTTCTCCCTTAGTTTGTGAATAGGTGGCTAGCATAACATATTCCAAAACTTTTCTCACGTATTTGAAAAAGGGAATGCGAAACATTTGTGAAGTAATCGCAGAGAACGACCGACTAATAGCTCATCATGCCCTGGTTGCAGCAGCAGCTTTTCCGATCGTATCCTCCTTGGATTTAAGCGACCGAGTCACAAATGTACCCAGGTCACGTTCAGTATCAACCCATTTCAGTCGATGATCCCCGAGGAAGTACGCATCTTCAGGCGTACTTAGCCCCAAAAGCATTACAGCGCATTTCTGTCGGTTTACAGGAAGCTGCTATTTGACCGTCCAATCAAGCAATTTGTTTAATTAGTTCTGGAAAACTGTATTCTCAGCAGAAGATCATCCGTAAAAGTAGACAATTCGTATTTAATTAGTCGAAAAGGTCATTAATATATAGTTACTAAGTAAGGGGCCGAGAACATTTCCTTTGGAATCACGGAATTTGGACGTGTAATCTGCTATTTAACTCTGTCAGCAACAATCCGTGTATAACGGTCAACAAGTAAGTCTTCAATCCAATTTAGAGCAGGTCCGTTTACACCACGAGCATGCTGCTTGAGCAATAGACGTTGAAATGGATATGAACGGGTGGCCCAGATCAAGGTCAGTACACCAGAGCTTGCGAGCACTAATGAGATTAGATGCGCATGATCTTTGCGTAAAAACCATGCTGAGCAGATGTAAAGAGATAGTCTTCTATATGTTTTTCAGCAGTCGTTCCAGAAGTGAGGGTAACCAGTCGGAAGTTAGCCGGATCACTGGTTTCACTGCCCTTATACATTGGTTTGTCAATCCAGTACTTAAAAACTTGAGGTAATCTACCACACCTCAGGGGTAAATTGAACATTAGCGCCAGTGGTTTGTGTATGATACTCGACAATACCTTTGAAAGCATTGGGTGTATTTCTTCCGGGCCAGGTGCTGAGTGTACATGGGGTCGTTAAAGTAAATGTTGCACCATCTCTGGCGAGATCGAGATATTCGGCATTTCGACGCTGCTCTCATGAAGCAGAGGAATTGCAAACGTCTCCTCTGTGTTAACCTAACTGTAGTGAGCGGTGAGAAGGACTGCTTTACGTTCATCTTCATGTTCAGTCGAACCTCCCATAGACCTAAATCAAGATACTCGTTGAGAAGCTTTAGTTCTGCGTAATCTCGTTTAAAGACCCCTATTCGAAGCGAGCCATAAAGAACAGTGATCTATGCAACCAATAGGGATCTCGATCGACAGATTCGTAAGATCGAAAAATCTGGGTGTGACCATCAAATCCAATATCGAAGGAAATTGTCCGACACATATCCTCGTAGGATCGTTTTCATTCTGCGCCAAATTCAGTTCCAAAATCGTATCTAGGAATACTTGTTGGAACGGTTCACTCCTCGAAACTAAATTCGCCCAATTTATATCAGGAGCATTCAGATTTGCAAGAACGATACAGTCACCAGTGATACCATACCGTTTGATTTGATCACATAACGCAGGAACGTAAACGCAGGAACGTAAGCGCCAGGTAAGCGGTAAATGACCCCAAGTGATGCAGCTCCAGAGCTAGACTTCGACTTACACCAGATGCTTTCGGCATTTCCAGCATCATCTTGAAACCTTCCCAATATTCCAACAATCAGGCGCTCTTCAAAGTATACGCCAACGCCACCGGCAGATCTCGAAGCTACTCTGTCACTTCTAAAACGCGTCAATTTATATATATATATGAAGGAACATTCTTTATTTCGAAAATTTATTTTCACTGTGACATTTATATCTTCAAACGCACCATTTCCTTCATAACTTTTTATGTTATTTTCTTTTTCTTCAATCTCTGCTCCAGAATTAATTTCATCCTCTTCGTTTGATTATTTCGATGCAATCTAGATGAAACTTTATTACTGTGTGACATTGCGCGAAAAAAATTAACTTTCTTACCCTTCTAAATTTAGCATCCTTTCTTAAACGGAAAAATGTTTAAAAATTCCGCTTGAAAAGGTCACTTTAGAATTTATTTATTTTGTACACATTGATAACCTGATCATGTTTTGCATGCCTTGGTTTACCAAGAATATAGTATTATTATTATAATTATTATTATAGTGTGGTAGCTCGCACTCCATATCAGACATATCATTTGTTAACCACGATTCTGTAGAAGCACTTATATCTGTCTTTCGCCGACAGACAATTTCATTAGCCTGGTCAAGTTCATTGCGTAGACTCCTCGCATTGAGAAGCGAGACTCGAAATCTCTTCAGTAGGATTAACTGGGGTATGGTTGACAGCAGCTTCTAACGAATGTACGGCCTCCTCCTCACTACTTGAAAATCCACAATATGGAGATCTACCTCGCCAGCTTCTCTACGTGCTCGCAATTCTTAAATGGCTGTTTTTATTTTAATTTTATCCTCGGGAGACACGTCACGTAGTATCTTGAACGGCTCACCATTAGGACGATGAACGCGTCTTAGTACCATCTGTACTTGCTCATCTGAAGCTGAAACAATTTTCAGCGTCCGCGGTTTACCCTCCTCCTCATTCCGATCAAATAAGAATGCAGAAATTATGGTAACTCCTTCCTCCTCTTGATTAAATAGCTTTGAAAAAGTGGATTGTAGGAAAGTTCGCTCTTGCTGTAAACGTATCTCAGCCGTGTCCCCGGTTTGCTCGCGAGCATTCACCATAATAAGGCATCGTTTCCGAGAATCCAAATGTGGATCCTTTAAGACTGCAGATCTAAAACCATTTTTAGAAGTAGGCACTTAATTCACTAAATTTATATGAGCATCTATTTGCTCAATCGCTTTGACAAGATTGCATAGCCTGGATAACTAGGTAGCCCCTTCGACGTCACGTCTACATAAGTTTTATTCATTCCTGAATGTTAGGCAATCGGTGTAGAAGTTAAGCAAACTTCAGGTTCATGCATGTTCAATGTATAATCGATACTCATACCATTTTGTAAACGGCTTGTAGTCAAGTCAGCGAATGGCATGCAAGCTTGCTCCACAGATAGGTGGTTAAGATGAACATTGAATTTATTTTATTGACAACTAACTGTTTGAATCTCTTGGTATTTTTGTACATTTTTACCATTTTTGTTTTACCGAACTACTTGAATTTATTCGTTCTTGAGCTTATATTTCTGTATCTTTATTTGGCCGTTTGCGCGCTATTTGAAGTTGCAATCATTCGTGGTCATTGTTGCTGTTGAATAATCTTGTTTTTGGATTCAGTACGAAGCGGAATAATTGAGGTTTGCTATTTTTATTGTATAATTATTTTGCTTCAATAGTACCGTACTCATCTCACGTATTGTCTTGTCAATAATTTGGTGGGCTTGGACGCGTCACTCAACCGTTGGATAAATACATTGGTGTTTATATCGCGACTGAAATCTTTGACGTTGAACTCGATTTTCCCCGGACCGAATTGTCGGTTACAGTACTCAATTGGCTTCGTTCGAGCAAATGAGGAAAACGAAGAAATCGTCGAAGAAAACGACTGAACACGACCAAAAGGATCCTTTGGACGGGCAAGTCGGTAATCTTTCATTGGTTGATAACATGTCATGCTCTGGTTCGGTAGTTAGTTCTAACTATGATAATCTTAGGGCGCAGTTTGTGTTAGCACAAATAGAGGAAGAACAGAAGCGTCAGGAGCTTGAGTTAGGACTGTTGAACGCTGCGAATGCTACTCGACTAGCACGACTTAAATTAGAACTGTCTGAGGATGGAGATTCTCGCCAGGTTGCTGGAGACGGTAAGGCTAAGAAGACCGTCAAGGAATATCTCAGCTCAGTTAAACCCCAAGAAGCACCCAAGGTTCAAGTCATTTCCCTGACCGTGTAACACCGGTTATGCCACGTGTAGAATTGCAGTATTTCGATGGCAATCCATGCCAGTATTGGAAATTTATACGGCAGTTTGAAAACTATATTAAAAGTAATGTTTTTGACGACGGACAACGTATGCTGTATTTGCTGCACTATTGTAAGGGTCAAGCGCGAGATGCTATCGATGGATGTAGTATGTTGTCGCCCGAAACTGCCTACAAAAGGGCGCGAGAGATATTAACTGATCTTTACGGACAGACTCACGTTATCGCGCGGTCAATGATTGACCGGTTAATTTCATCCATGGAAAAAGTAAAGTCAAACGGGGTTTCGCTGACACAAATCTCGATAGAGATGCAGAACTGTGAGACTGCTCTATCTCAGATGAATTGCGATGCGGACCTAGATTCGTTGACGACACTTGAATTAGTCGTCTTCAAGCTGCCGCACGAATTGCAGGATCGGTGGGCGAGGTTAGTTGATGTGATTCACCGAGGCAATCGCCAGCCAAAGTTCCACGATTTGCAAAGTTTCATAGCAGACGAAGCGCGAATAAGTCGTAGTCGTTTCGGTCAAATCGCAACGAAAGCAAATGTGAAGCTGACTGACAAGACTGGAAAAGAATTTGCGCGTATTCATAATACGGTGAATCAAATGGACCAGTTTCAATCGAAGATAGCCGTTTATTGCTATGTTTGTGGTGGTGAACACCATTTGGAGAAGTGTGACAAGTTCAGATCTTACGATGTGACCAATCGGTGGAACGCTGTCAAAAAACATCAGGCTTGTTTCTTGTGTCTTTTCAGAGGTCATCGTGCTACGGATTGTCGAAAGAAAGGCCTGTGTTCTGTTTCTGGCTGTAACGGAAGACACAGTCACCTCCTTCATATAGGCCAGAAGGAAGAAATTTGTCCTTCTAACCATCGACGTATTTCAGAGATATCGTTGCAACCACGGGAAACGAGATCGGCCGGATTGTCCTCCGAACGCACGTGCCGCCATTGACTTGGTGTTGAGTATTGATGTATCGCAGCCAGTCTGTTGGATACAAATGTACTGAACCTCGTGGAAGTGTTGTTGATATAATGGAGGACAATTGTCGAATCAGTCCAGAAACATGTTTCATCTAATTCCAAATGAAGTTCCTCCTTTACAACGGCAGTAAGTGAAACTGCCAGCTCAGCGGCCACTAATTCCAGACGCGGAATAGTAACGGGCTTGACTGGAGCAACGCGCGACTTCGAGTAGAGTAGACAACAATATGGAAGAGCCGACTCAGGACTAAATCGAATGTAAATCACGGCTCCATACCCAACTTCCGATGCATCACAGAATGCATGTAACTGAGGTCGCACTACGTGAGCACGTTCGCGCTTCATACATCGAGGTATTCTCAGTGACTGCAGTTTCCGAGCGTTGGACACCCAGATCTCCCAAGCTCGCA
>JACCGJ010021966.1:0-33924 GCA_013407085.1 Atriophallophorus winterbourni | reverse complement strand
TGTACATCACAAACAAGTAACAATCATGACATTCACCCCGGCTTTGTTTTAAGTCAGCTCGTACGATTGAACGCCAAATTAATTTTAGGCTTTACGATTTCTCAGATCGTAGGGGCGAACCCGTTGCTGCTTTTCTAGTAGTTCCGGGTAAGTAGGGATAAGGGTTTCATGCGATGACATCGGCAACATCTCCACTGATCGGGAATTATTGTTGTGGTCTTCCTGTGTTACATCCGAGGTCCTTTGTTCGATGTTTGTATCGGAGTCAGGTTGAACACAAAGGTCTGTCGCCGTTTCCCGAACTGTTGGGGCTAAACGGCGGAGTGATACAGTTTCCGTTCTGCCATCTTGATGAGCAATACAAGCGTAATGAGGGTTACAACTCAGAAGCTCCACTTCTTCCACCAACGGTTGATACTTAGATGACCGATCGCATCGCTGCAGGAGGACCGAACCTGGCGTAGTTAGCCAAGAAGGCAGAGAGGTCCCAGAACAAGAGCGTCGAGCATACTGAAACATGCGTTCATGAGGTGTGTGATTCGTAGATGTGCACAGCAATGACCGGAGGCTGTGTAGAGCATCAGGTAAAACAGTCGCCCAACGAGTTATCGGTAAATTATGAGTTTTCAGAGCAAGTTTGATTGTTTCCCAAAGTGTGCCATTGAGACGTTCTACCTGGCCGTTGCCTTGTGGATTATATGCTGATGTGTGACTCATGGCGATTCCTTTTTCAGTCAGACAGTTTTTCAGTTCAGAAGACAAGAATGACGAACCTCTGTCAGAGTGGATATAGGCAGGCATCCCGAACAAAGTGAAAAGTTGTGTGAGACAGCCAATCACAGTAGCTGATGACATATCCGCACATAGAAAAGCAAAAGGGAATCGAGAGAATTCGTCTATTAATGTTAACAAATATCGATTTCGAGTACTTGAAGGTAAAGGACCTTTGAAATCTATACTTAGACGCTCGAAAGGCTGTGTGGCTTTAATAAGGATACCGGAAGACTTGAAAAACCTTGGCTTTAGTTCGGCACACTCTGCAATTGGCAATGACTCGTTTGACATCGTCTACCGAATAAGGAAGATTTTTGCACCGGACAAAATGAAACATTCGGGTAATTCCTGGATGGCAGAGTGAGGTGTGCAGCTCCTTCAGTTGTTCAGGGTTAGTAATGGACGCACAGATGTTACGTGATAAAGTGTCCGCAACATGGTTTTCTTTACCTGGTCGATACACAACATCATACTTGTATTCGGAAAGCTCGATTTTCCAGCGCTGTATCTTATCGTTTTTGATTTTACTCTTTTGGCTGCCACCATACATAAATGCAAACGAGCGCTGGTCAGTGACCAGTTTAAATGGTCTACCAAGTAGATAGTGCCTCCATTTCCTGATGGATTCAACAATGGCGTATGCCTCCTTCTCTACAGCCGAGTGATTTTTTTCGCTAGGATTGAGTGTCCTCGAGAAAAAGGCAATGGGTTTATGGTTTGGGCTAAGAGTAGCGGCAATGGCGACATCAGAAGCATCTGTTTCGATGACCAATGGTTCATTATAGTCTATCGTAATAAGTATGGCACATTCAAGTTCGCTTTTCAGATTTTCAAAGGTTGAATGGACGTCGTCAGGTAGAGGGGATGTTTTGTTTTTGACCAGTTTATTTATTTTGTCAGAAAACGTAGGTATCCAATGAGAGTAGTAAGCAAACATTCCAATCACGCGTTGCAATTCTTTAGCGTTACGTGGGGGTGGTAGTTTACGAATAGGTTCCATACGTTCTGGGTCAGGTCTAATCACATCTTTGGAAACCTTGTAACCCAAGCGACAGATCTCCTTGGCGGCGGTGACAGTCTTACTATCATTAAGTGTTATTCCATACTTCCTTGTAGCTTTCATGAACGACTCCAAATGAGCATCATGCTCCTCCTGAGTGTTACCACAAACCGTGACATTGTCTATGTAGGCATATTTGTTTTTCAAATTTTCGGACTTAATGATGCCGTCAATAGCGCGTTGAAAACATGCTACACCATTTGTAACACCAAACGGTATGCGGCAAAACTGGAATAAGCTACCAGAAGCTTCAAAAGCGGTATATGGACGGTCGGTTGCAGCTATCGAAATTTGATGGTAAGCAGATAAAAGGTCCAAAGTACTATAAATTCCTAAGCGTGAGATCTCTTCAATCATTTTATCAAGACGCGGCAATGGGTACGCATCCAAATATGTAAACTGATTGATGGTCTGACTGTAATCCACGACCATTCGACGTTTGTGGTTCGTATTCTTTGTGATAAGCAATTGGGCTCTCCATGGTGACGTTGAATATTCAATTATGCCTTCTTGCAACAAGCGGTCAACTTCAGTTCTTATGAATTGTTCATCATCTGGGCAATGTCTTCTCGATTTGGTTGCAATAGGCTTGCAAGCTGGCGACAAGTTTGTAAAGAGTGAGGGAGATTCAACGCTTGCAGCAGTCAAGCCACAGATGGTAAATGCATCACGATCACCACCGAATGGAATTTCGATCTTGGAGTGCAGACCAAGGAAGTCATGTCCAAATAGGACTTCAGTGCAGAGATTAGGTAGTACGAATAGTTTGAATTTTGATATAGAGCACATCCGTATTGAATGGATACAGAACAATAACCCATCGTTTGACAAGAGTGTCATAGACGCCATTTTGACCACTGAAGAGCTTGGGTAAACTTTCCAATTGTATGAATTGACTATGTTAGAGCTGATAAAACTACAAGAACTCCCAGTATCGACAAGAGCACGGAGGGAAATTCCGTTGATTTCAACAGTTGTGATAGTGCGGGATAAGCAAGCAGGTGCAGCGGCAACAGACATAGATGATAAAACTGGCATCAACGCGCAGTTTGTACGGTGATTGAGTCTAGTTTTCGAACGGCATACGCGCTGAAAATGACCTCTTTTGCCACAAAGATTGCACGCTGATTCTCGTGCAGGGCATTTTGAACGAGGATGTCGGGTATAACCACAGAAATAACAAATTTGCATGGATGTTGATAAAGCAGTGGTATGATCGCCACACAGATTAGACTGTGGTGAGGGCTCGGCCGGTTTCCGTTGTGTGGATGGGATCGCTGAACATGAGAGGGATTGATTACCTGTATATTACTGAGACTGTTTATGAGCTAATTCAAGAGATCTCGCAAGTCTGTGTGCTCCGTCTAGACTGAGTTCCGACTGCACCAACAGTTTTTCGCGAATAGAAGAGGACTGAATTCCGTTTATCACAGCATCTCGGATACATTCGTTTTGATATTCCGTTGCAGTGACAGTTTTGAATTCACAATCCTTGGCCAAAGACTTTAGTTTTAGCACAAACTGATCAACGTCTTGGTCAGGTTCTTGTTTGCACGTCTGCAAGAATTATCTAGCATAAATAATATTTGTAGGGCGGATATAAAGTTGTCGCAACGCATCTATCGCAGAATTGTAATCGGCACAGTGCGCAATATTATCATACACCAGAGGATCCAGGAAATGAATGAGCGTTTCGAGTTTGTCAGATTTGGAGGGCTCCACAGAGTTCAGATAAGTATTGAATGTGCGAAACCAATGATTCCAGCGTTTGGGTGCATCTGATGAGTTGGGATCGGCGTCGAAGAATCTTGGTCGTAATGTTGGATCCATCGTGTTATAGATAAGTAAACTGTAACGTTGTAGAATCTGATCCGAATTGAGTTCAAAAGGAAGTCACGTTAGTATAGAATAAGTAACGCTTTACTTATCTAGAACGAGAGTACATGAGCTGAAATGTAAATATGAAAGTTTAGTAACTGTATGCAAAAGGTGTACAGCACAAACAAGTAACAATCATGACAGTGACCATATAAATTTAAATTGCATGACTTCTTGACTGTACATACCATTTTACATAGTTGTTTGTCACGTAGAGACCACGATGCAATCTTACTGCCCATTTCTTTTTATAAATCTTCTGGTGATTCAACCTATACGTGGTATTTTTAACGGCTATTATCTGAAAAATCATGTGGGTGGGCTGTGCGAATCTCAGGTTATCCTGACCGAGATAACAGAAAAGCAATGTACTGGTTTATATGCTTTATGTTATTACACCTGAAAGGTTAATTGACATCTTTTATTCAGCCAGTGCTTAGGTACATCCGTCTAATTATCGAAACTGGATTTTGAGCACTAGATTTCATGCGATTTTTGCCGTTTGTTTGAGAATTCATTTTGATCGATTCGTATTGTTTTCAGAGAAACTAGATATCTCATAAACTGGTAGCTTCAACTGGTCTAGACCGTGAATTTCTCGACGTAATGAACGCTACACTATCTAATATTTAACGAAGATGGTCTATATTGAAAAAGGATACGTATTTTTGGTCAGCGAGCTCATATGATTTGCGTAGTAAGGGTTTCTGTTCCCGATATCATTTTAGTTGGAGGCGCATTATTCGTAGTTTAATTTAGCGTTGATTTAGCATAACAGTGCCATTCAAGTATAACTTTGTGTACCAATTGTCAACTGTTTCGAGGCTTATTGCAACTAATCTTACTGTCTCAACCTGATGAAGGCAAACAGGAAGAAACCGTTAGTGACGTGCAAGTGCGGGTATATGAGCAACACATTACTTTGGCTATAAAGCTATAATCATGAATACAACTCACTGTTCGCTAAACATATCACACTCTAGACAAACATAAATCGAAACACTGTTTATTCGGTTAAATGCCAATTTCACTGAGCATCATAAACAACATCACAACAATCGTTTCAACTAAATTACATCTGCATAGTTTGTAGTTGTCTGACAACGTTACCGTTGATTTCAATCACAATACAATTGTTTTCACTACGATTCCTCTATAATAAGCTTTGTGGTTCACAGTGATTCGTTGATTGAACACCGTTTTTAGATCAATTCTTTTCACTTTGTGAGTAGTCACATCCCAAAATGTTTTTTCACTTAATAAAGTCATATTAGAGGGTGGACAACATCCAAAACTACTGTTAGCCTTCACACAGGTTGTCCGTTAGGTTATTTTGATTGGTTGAATTCTTATTGGTTGCATTAGCCAAAACTACTATCAGCCTTCATACAGATTATTTTGATTGGTTGAATTCTTATTGGTTGCATCAGCCTGTCAACCTTCATACAGATTACAGTGTGTAGAAATAATGTCAACCGTCTACTGACGGTAACTCTAGTTACCACCTCAAACAAGCAGTCGATTGCTCAGTAGCTTCCGTCGGTACCTTTAGTCACAATCAGAGTGCATTTGTCAAACGGTGTCTGACATCTTATCCATAAAAATAAATCGTGTTTTATTTATGCCATAATTAAACAAAATAACACAAAAAAATATCATAAAATATGTATATGTAGACAAAGGGTTAAGCGTTTGTTTATGAACAAACTGTGTATAGCCAAATAGTTTGGTGGTATTGGGAAAAGAATTAAGGCTCGTATAGGTAATTTCTAACTAGTTAAGTGTAGGAATGACAAATTCTCCTGCAATCATTTTATCGCGGAAAGGTTGGAAAGAGACTTCATGAAGCAACCGATCGAGCCTTGAAGTGATGATGAAGTCGTAGCTGTTAGGTAGTAGATGCATCCAAGTAAGATATCTCAAGATGGTAGGGCAGGCCAGATAGAATCTTTGATATGCTCGAAGAATAAAAATACTTTTTACAGTTTGTGAGGAAACGGGCTACCACCAGCAGATATTTATGGGCCTAATAATTCCTTGGATCCCTTCAGATTAAGAGTAGAAGATGAGTGGTAAACGTGAGACGAGTTCG
The DNA here is from genome assembly GCA_013407085.1 of Atriophallophorus winterbourni. Classification (NCBI taxonomy): domain Eukaryota; kingdom Metazoa; phylum Platyhelminthes; class Trematoda; order Plagiorchiida; family Microphallidae; genus Atriophallophorus; species Atriophallophorus winterbourni. Next base: position 28,120 of record JACCGJ010021966.1, on the reverse strand, counting down.
GGCGAGTAGAATGACGTACTAAAGAAACCATGTTGACATCATGTAGCATTATTTAACAAAGAGCTCGCCAATGCTGTATGTCATATTGCATGCGCGTTTATAATCAAGTAGATAAACCTTTTAGCGCATTTGTACAAACAATGATCATGGTTGCGTGTTGAAGTGCTTGACCAATAAAGCCGCAGATAGTTTATCGAAATGTTTAGGTTGAAGAGTTTCTGTGTGATTCCATTGATCGGATGCACAATTCGAATACGGTAAAATCTTCAGGACTTATGCAAGCAGGCGTGCGTACCAGTTTTCAGTCGAGGTTCGAGATTATGCAGTTTGGTGACATTATCGCCATGCTGGTCCGTGAGTGGAGATATGGACGCATAACTAGCTTACTTAAGGGAATCTCAGTTGCTTTCATGGTAACTGTTTTTATTATGAACCATTGACTTGGGCGATTTTCTACCGTGTTTATCACCAAGTTTATGTCCACGATGACTTGCGTTACAAGAAACGCAGAAAAAGAATCTATTATCATTTTTTCGTTTTCGGAAAATCACAATGATTAGCGAGATCTTGATTTTGAATATCTTGAGTAAATTTCGCGTGGTTATTCAGTTTAACCATCTTATCAGCGACACCCATCTTGTAAATAGAGAGTTTAATTATATTCCGTAATAAAAGGCAGATTTGTAACAGCATGATCACAATCTAAACGGAATTGGAATGAAAAGAATTGAAAAATCTATATCCACTTTTGAGCGCGTTTTTGTCGTTATCACCAGAGGTGATGTTCAAGGCATTTTTTACTCTTTTCAGTTTGGTGGACCATGGTAAGGAGACCTGGTTACCTTCCCTCAGAATTCCTTTCTTGGTAGATTCATTGTTTCAGAGAAATCAGAAATGAAGCTTACACGAGAATGGCTCCCAATGGTTCTATTAGGAAGAAGATGTTTAGGTGACGAAGTTGAGGTGGTACCACCGATTTTACAATAACTGTCTTATTAATTTCAATGGATGTCATGTTTTACAGGTTAATAAGATAAACGCTCACAACTTGGTAATAGTGAAGACAATTATCTAAATACAAAACTAGAGTACGTTTAGCCAAAGCGGTGTTTAATCCGAACGATCTTTAAGAGAATAAATAGGTAAATTAGTGCTGGATGATGGCAACACGACTTCAACTGCACAGGAAAAACTTGATGCGTTGCATACATTCTTCTGCAGTGTTCATCTGCGTGATTCAGGTAACAGTTCAGAAACGAACGAGTGCAGTGCACCTCTTTTTAGTTCTGTTGAGGTTAATCAGGAAACGGTCACCACAGTTCTATCTCAGCTGGATAAAACTAAGTCGGCTGGCCCGGATGGTATGCATTCGGTTCTTATTCAACCGCTCGCAAATATAATTAACCTCGCAATCAGCAATCTTTTTCAGGTGCCATACTCCAGAATATACTACCGGATGATTGGAAAAGAGCGGCGGTAGTAGAATGCTAGTCCGGTTTACTGGCCTATAGTTGCGTATATCCGAATTGGGACACTTTTTGGCATGTTTGAGCATTCTTTGCAAGTGCTTCAAAAAACACTCAGCACCAGATATATAAACATTTGGTAGGTGATGTCTTACTATGCGATGCTTAACACTGATTCTATGAAGGTATTTCCTGCCTAGGAAATCTTATGATCTTTCTTGATGGAGTGACATTACGGCTATACTAAGTGGAGTCATTCAGGGTAGCGTACTAGGTCCTCTCCTTTTTCTTATATATATATTAATGATGTGCAAGATTTCGTAAAAAACTCAAAGCATTTTATCTTTGTGGATGATATTAAACTTGTTTTAGCTTTTCCAGCCATAGAGATATCACAGGCTATAGACTCTCTCAACGACGATCTTTCAACCCTTTCAAGTTGGGGCTCACAATAGGGTTTAGAATTCTCAGCTCTGAAGACGCAATTCATGGGTATACGCTGCTCAATACACCCTGGTTGTATTATTCTCAACAATACACCACTCGCACCTTCTAGCGAAATCAAAGACTTAGGATTTAGATATTCTTCATTTCTCAATTTCAACGAACATGTAAGATTTCTCATAGCAAGAGCTAGACAGAATTTTGGTTTGATAAATCAGAAAATTCCTCCTTCGTGAAAGTAGACTGAGTCTATATAAAATGAGAGTATTACCGCTTCTTGACTACTGTACTATAGCCTACTCTCAGATCGCTAGGCGTGACTGTATTCTCTTAGAAAGCCTTCAACGTAGAATTAGCAAAATCATGTTAGGCTACTCTAATCCTTCATCTTATAAAGTATTATGCAATCTACTAGACATTGACCCGCTATGGTTACGCAGAATTCGCCTTAATCTCTTTCTTTTATCCAGAATCATCACAGAGCACCAAGTTAAGCTTAGATCTGTAGCAGATAAGCCGAGCGTTACGTTAATGAGAATTGTTATAAGTGTTGTCAATTATTATAAGCGTATGAAATTATGTATAAATATATATAATTATATTTATGCAAGAGAAGAATACACTATGTCAACAACAGACTCACGAAATCCTTGTGTGGTCCACTCGAATTATTGCTAACAATGTATTTGACCCGTGTTATTTCTTCAGCGGGATAATTGCTCGTCGTAGATGGAACAAGCAGCGAATTATTGAAAAGGGAAGAAATATTCTGGGTCAGTAATCTGAAACAATTAATTAGTGGTTCGGCACCAGACAAGTTATCAGACGTTCACGCTGTAGGAAGCGCAAGTGTGTGTTCAGTTGATTTAAACGAAACGACACACGGCATCATGATGGAAAACGTTTATGGAAATAAACTTACTTTTGGAATTATTAAGGAATTATATCAATTTGGGAATAATTACTACATAACTCCCCCCTAGAGCGGTGGCTGTTCAGCCATGCTAGACATCCATCTACGGTGTTCCGACGGGGTCTTGCCACGGTACGGCAGTGCGTGTGCGCGGGGTGTCCGTGTCGTCGGTTGTCACCGCTGTCTGTGAATGCAGCGGGGTTTCCATCATGGGTTGTGTTGCTGGCGTGGACGGGGGTGAAATGCTCAAGTAATCGCGCATCGGCTGCGTATCTGGAGTCGACAAAACGGGAGACGAGGGAAAAGAAACAAAGGGAACTGGCTGTGAAGGAATAGTCACAGTAGTAGGGGGTCCTCGGTCTGTATTCGATTCCATGTAAGCGTGCTTCAATCGGTCGATGATGACTGAATCCGGGCGGCCGTTGCGTTCAATGACGAAGTACTTGGCACTGCGGGAGATGACTTTGAATGGGCCGTCGTATGGTGCTTCAAGGGGCCGTTTTACACGGTCTACATGCGTGAATACGTACGGGCACGACAGAAGATAATTGTCGACGTGACTTGTACGAGACTTTACACGGGTAGGCGGAGCACGTATTTCTCGCATGAAGGCTCGGAGCCGGGAGACATACGGAGCTGTTTCAATCGCAGTCAGGGGTGTGGAGTCCGTCAGCAGTTCGGCGGGGAGTCGCAGAGTAGTTCCGTAAACCATATCGGCTGTTGTGCAGCCGATGTCCTCTTTTGCGGTATTGCGGATGCCGAGCAGAACCAGTGGCAGTTTGTCGACCCAGGATGCGCTGGATTCGGTGGCGACGAGCGCAGCCTTCAATTGACGATGGAATCGTTCAACGAGGCCGTTCGCGGCTGGATGATAAGCCGTCGTCCGAAAATGTTCGCATCCCAGTAGACGATTCAGTTCTGCGAAGAGGTGGGACGTGAACTGGGCTCCGCGGTCTGTTGTGATCTGGGACGGGACACCGTAATTCGCGATCCAACCAGAGACGAAAGTGCGAGCTACGGTTTCCGCGGATGTATCCACTAGTGGGCACGCTTGGGGCCAGCGTGTGAATCTATCGATGCACGTCAAAAGATGAGTGCACCCACGGGATGAGGGTAATGGTCCGACAAGATTAATATGTACATGCCGAAAGCGTCCATCTGGAAGTGAGAATTTTCCAGGGATAGAGCGGGTATGGCGATGTACCTTACTACGTTGGCAGGCAAGACACTGTTGTGCCCAACAACGAATGTCGTTCCGCATGCCATGCCAAACATAGCGGTATGTGATGAGTTTCGTGGTTGCGCGTTTGCTCGGGTGGGATATACCGTGCAGGTGCTCGAAAATCCGTCGTCTGTAATCCTTTGGTACAAAGGGACGTGGATTGCCTGTCGATGTATCACAATGGATACGTACTCGACTGCCTGGCACTGGTAAGAGAGCAAACTGCAGTGAAGCTTCAGAAGTGATTTTTGAAAATTCCGGGTCGTATTCTTGCAGGGCGGCGATTTCCTCTAAATCAATCTTCGCGATCTGGGAAATAGATGCGCGTGATAGAGCATCTGCCTCGACGTTGCTGGGTCCCTCGATGTACCTGACGTCAGTGGTGAACTGCGCGAGGTAGTCCAAGTGGCGAGTTTCCCGAGGCGAGTAGCGGTCGGCGGCAGCGCTGAAGGCGTGGATCAAGGGCTTGTGGTCCGTGTAGATGGTGAATTGACGTCCTTCCAGGATGTGTCGAAAGTGCTTTACTGCTAGGTACATCGCAAGTAGTTCTCGGCTGAAGGTAGAATACATGGTTTGAGCCGGTTGCAGCTTTCGAGAAAAGAAGGAGAGTGGTGCGCAGTCGTCGTCAATGACTTGTTGTAGAACGGCACCAACAGCAACTTGAGAAGCGTCTGTTTTGAGCACGAGCTTCACTCTGCTGTCCGTGGAGAGATGAGCCAGCGAAGTGAGCGTGCTGAGGGATGCTTTGACTGATTGGAACGCGGCGATAGCTTCCGTTGTCATGTTGAACTTCTTTGGATTTCCCCGCAAAAGATCAATTAACGGTCTGCATTTGTCCGCGCATTTTGGTATGAATCTGCCGTAGAAGTTAATGAATCCAAGGAATCGACGTAGCTGGCGAAGAGACGTTGGAGTTGGGTAGTCTCCAATCGCCGATATTTTCTGCGGAATGGCAGTGATTCCACGAGAATCGATTGTGTGTCCAAGAATTTCTAGGGCTGGTCGGCCGAATTGGCATTTGGCCGGGTTGATTACGACGTTGTATTCCTGAAGACGTTGAAAAACCAGTCGAAGGTGATCCATATGCTGCTCGTGGCTTTCACTAGCGACAAGAATATCATCGATGTATGTGAAGGTGAATGGCAGACCTCGCATGACTTGATCGATGAAGCGCTGGAAAGTTTGAGCGGCGTTTCTGAGTCCAAACGGCATGCGAAGGAACTCGTAGAGACCGAAAGGTGTAGTGACAGCAGTCTTCAGAACGTCGGCGTCTGCTACTGGGATTTGATGATAGGCGCGCACAAGATCGATTTTGGAAAAAAGTTTCTTGACGCAGGCGCTCAGGGAGAAATCCTGGATGTGAGGTATGGGATACCTGTCAGGTACTGTGAGCTTATTGAGTCCTCTGTAATCACCACATGGTCTCCAGTCGCCTGATTTTTTTAAAACCATATGTAGAGGCGATGACCATGGGCTATTAGAGGGTCGAATTATCCCGAGTTGTAGCATTTGCTCGAATTCCGCTTTGGCAGCGGTGAGCTTGTCAGGGGACAATCGTTGCGGTCTTGCGTTCGTAGGCGGGCCGGTCGTGAGGATGTGGTGAGCAATCCCGTGTTGGATGTTTGGCGTGCAGCGCGATGGCTGGCTGATAGCCAGGTAGTCTTGAAGCAGCGTTGCAAACTTGTCGTCTGGTAGGGTGAGTTTCAGTCCGATCGAATTGATCGATGTCGGTTTTCCTGTGACGCGTACTGCGGATTTGATGTCCAACAGTTGTTTGCGCTGAACGTCGACTACTAGCACGAACTCTGTTAAAAGGTCGGCTCCGATGATCGGCTGACGAACGTCGGCGACGATGAATGTCCATGGAGGATTTCTGCCTAAACCGAGGTTTGGCAGAAGGAGACGCTGACCATACGTTTTTATACGTGTTCCGTTAGCCGCTTGTAGATTGACGCCAGTTGGGTCCATGTGGGTGCTTGCACTATGAGGTGGAATGACACTCACCTCCGCTCCTGTGTCAATTAGGAAACGTAGACCTGTTGGGGAATCATCAATATAGAAAAGGCGACTTACGGTGTGGCCAGCTGCAGCCGTCGCGATTACTGGGTGGCCTGCTCTTTTCCCGCTTTAGATTGACTGGCGTTGGGGATGGAACAGGGCTGCACACAGTGCCTGGCGTTAGCACCAAACTGCTTATGGTACTTGCAGAAGCCTGTGTGAACAGCCTGGCACGAAGCAGTTGCGCGGTTTTTTTGGGGACGACGTTTTTGCTGTTGAGGGTTACGCTGTTGATACGTCGTCTGTATTGACAGTGTAAGACGATCGATTGCGTCCTCGATTCGCGCGAATCGCTTGTGGCGTGTCTTCGGTCACCACATGCACTTGGGCAGTGCTTGTTTGACACTCGTGTACCTTGTCGGCGGCGAGTGCTAATTTCTCCAATGATGCTTCGCTTTCTTGTATGGATACGAAAGACCTCGTGTGAGCAGGCAGGCACTTGATCCATAAGTGCATTAGCACAGCGTCACTGACATTGTTGCCGCCTGCGAGCGTGCGCAAATGCCGCAACAGTTGCGAAGGTTTTCGATCGCCCAACTCCGTTATCTGAAGAAGTTGTTGCATGCGAGCTGCGTTGGACGTGCCGAAGCGTTGTAGAATGGCAGCCTTCAGTTTGTCGTAGGGATGATCTAACGGTTTCGGATCCAAGACGTCGATCACTTCGGATGCAACCTCCGTAGGAAGGTTGGCGGTGACCTTAGCGAACTTCATGTCTTGTGATTTGATACGATAGCTCTCGAACTGAGCTTCGACCAAAACAAACCACACTCTCGGGTTTGACATCCCGAAAGGGGGCAATCTGACATTAGAGTTAATGGCGTCGTCGTCGCCGGAAGACATAATGAATACAAAATGAAGGGAAAAAATTTAAAAATCGGGCTCACCAGTTTGTAGCGGATAAGCCGAGCGTTATGTAAAATAAGAATTGTTTTAAGTGTTGTGAATTATTATAAGTGTATGAAATTATGTATAAATATATATAATTATATTTATGCAAGAAAAGAATACACTGAGTGTCAACAACAGACTTACGAAATCCTTGTGTGGTCCACTCGGATTATTGCTAACAATATAATTGACCCGTGTTATTTCTTCAGCGGGATAATTGCTCTTCGTAGATGGAACAAGCAGTGAATTACCGAAAAGGGAAGAAATATTCTGGGTCAGTAATCTGAAACAATTAAATAATGGTTCGACACCACGTAAGTTCTCAGACGTTCACGCTGTAGTTAGCGCAAGTGTGTGTTCAGTTGATTTAAACAAAACGACACACGGCATAATGATGGAAAACGTTTATGGAAATAAACTTACTTTTAGAATTATTAAGGAATTATATCAATTGGGAATAATTCCTACCTATGTCTCAAATATGTGACATCCGGCATATGAACCTATACAAGAGCGTGTCCCAAAAATGATACAACCGGCACTTGTGTTCCCAAATCTCATTCAAATGTTAAAAAAATAATGAAGATTTTGATGTGTTGATTCTTTTTCAGGTCTTACTCGAAGATTATTTTATGGCCACGAAAAACCTCGAAAATCGACTGAATATTCAACCGTTACTACCCTCTGTGCCCCTTTTGCAATACTTGTCAGATATGGGAATATTTTGTTGCGGCACAGTTAGACTGCCACGATTAGCTGGCTTACCGAAAAACATGATGGATGATAAGCGACTTATGAAAAAAAGCAGGGGCTCCTTTGAGGAAAAAGAACTGGTGAAGGGACATTCAAGTGTCAACCTGGTTCGCTGGTACGACAACAAAATAGTCAATTTGTTGTCTACATTTGCCAGGGCTAATCCTCTATCAACAGTCCGTAGATTTGATGAAACTACAAAGAGGTCCATTGAAGTACCTTGTCCTGATATTGTGAAACGACACAATAAGTCAATGGGTCTTTCTTTGTATAGAATAAGCATGAAATCAAAGAAAGCTTATCACCGTCGGATCTATCACTTCATTGACATGGTTACAGTTAATTCATAGCTTTGTTATCGTAGAGACTGCGAGAGGCTTTCTCTTCCAAAAAGAAGTGCTCCAGCTTGCTTCCTTCAAACTTGAGGTAGCTTTCACCCTTACCAAAGATGGACAAATGTGCTTGCCTCCTAAACGTGGACGCCCATCTCTAAGAGGTTAAGACGCTAGCAGCAAAAGAAGGTGTGGAGCCCCATCCGACGATGTGAGGTTGGACCAAGTGGCAAGTGTCGAGAAAAAAACCGATGCAGGTTCAAAAACTGTCCTGGAATGTCTAACATATTCTGCACTAAATGCAATGTCCACTTATGCTTGGACATGCATAAGAACTGTTTTGCGGCATTCCATGGGTTTTGATCGCGATGACTGCATGAAGCAAATACATTATTTACTATTCAACCTATTTTTCTACCTTGTGTGTTTCACATCAAAAAAATTAACTGAGAAATGATTTTACCTTTTATGTCTCACATGACTAAAGCTGGAAATCAATGGAAAAAGTGCCAGCACAGTACGATTGTACCGAATTTGTCCCACTTATATATTTTCCGTAATATATAAAACAACTGGAAATACTTTCTGTCCCCATATAAGGAGAGCAGTTTCATCACAAAAATACAGGAGAAAAAATTATTTCAATATAAATCATAATTCAGGCAGTTAGGGGTTAAATAGCGGACTTTAAATGGGCTGATCAATGTGCAGCTGCTGTACAACGCGCTAAGAGCGTGCTTCGATCAGTTTTATCCTGCAGATCCAGGGAGGTTTTCATACCACTATACAAAGCTATCGTGAAACCGCATCTCGAGTGTTGCGTTCAATCACGGTCACCATATTTGGAAAAAGATATTGCTAAGCTTAAAAGTGTTTAGCGCCTAGCACTTCATATGACTGAAGGGCAATCAGGTAAGTCGTAAAAGGAACGATTGCTTAGTCTAGATCTCTACTCACTGAAAAGAAAGCGGCAACGTGAGGATTTGATTGAAACCTTTAAAATAATGACAGGTTTCAGTACTGTTCATCCAAGTGAAACGCATGCTCTCTGTGAAAGAGTAGTAAATTACTGGAATCACTTACCGAAAGAAGTTGTTTGTTCAAGTTCGGTAGGGGTTTTCAAGAAGGGACTCGAATCTGTGTGGCCTTTTAATTTCCTGATTTTTATCCGTAATTTGAATGGTTGGTATGATCTTCATGTTATCTTTGGAACGCACTAATGTCTTTCCTCACCTGTTTGCGAGGGGAGTTTTTCTGTTGCATTCCAGATTGCCCTCATACCAGTAGAAATTTGTGAAGATATTGTTTGAAGTGGTGGACGCTCTTCTGTGGCATACCACCGAAAGAAAACAGGACGCTTGATTGGCTCGCAGTCACTTACTTTCCTGTGCAAACTGAACTGAACTGAACAAACGCTGAGCTGGATCTTTCAGTCTTGATTCATGTTAGAACTCAATCCGTTTAGTGAAATTCCAATAACTCACCGTATTGGCATCAAATTAATTCAGCGCAACCTCTGGCATTATTGTCGTTGAGTTCATTATTCGTTCAAGATTAGCGTCACATATCAACCAGGAGACTGTAGACTCGACAATGGCTAAATCCATCGCCAATTAAAATTCCAGCTGAAAAAGAGCATAAATACAATCGATTACATGCTTGCCCACGGCGGTAATGAGGGCTACAGTGGAAAAAATCCTCGTCGGGTTTCAGCCCATTGTTTAAGCCTTAGTATTATAAAATAATAATATGTCTGATCGTCTAGGTATTATAGACGTTGTACAAATAAACAAAACATCTTAAGTCAAAAGGAATAAACTCCAATGAAACATTTCTCATAATGAAAGATATTCAGATCCACAATCCAAAAACATACTAAAGCAACGTAGTTTTCACATGCAACACAAGTTGATTTTCGACAATTCTTCGTTGATTATTGTATTAGTTGCCAAATTGATTACTACACCCATCTAATTGATTACTGTATCAACTGCGACAAGACACCGTTAAGTACTTCGTCGACTACTACGAATGAAGTTAAGTATTACTTTGTCAAAGTTGAGTATTACGTTGACTTCACAGAAACAAAATAGAGTACCGTAACGCCCAAAGACGTGAGTAACGCGTACGGTACTGAATGGTATCAGTTCGTGACAACAAAACAACACAACAGCAAATAAACATTGACAAATTAAATGATCATTATGTTTCATCCAAGATGTTCGAACGAATACATAACTGGCGGATATTTTGAACTTCTTCCAGTCATCAATTATGGGTGATCTGACCGACGCATTCACTGTCGTTGGCCGTAAATGTAATATTTTGGACGATCCTGAAAGAGCAGTATTGGTCAACAATGGGGACTTGCTAGTGCCCTGGTTTGGTGTAAAATCTTTCCTCATCGACAGGTAGGCTGTTTTCAAACCGTTGTTTTGTTCCTAATGTAATTCATCGGTGTGCGATTTCTGTTTTATTTCTCATCTGTCTAGGTTTGGGCAACCTGACAGTATCTTATCTCACGTAGAGTCTCTGACTTTGCCTGGATCGGGCTTGTGCTTCCGTTCTATACCATCGGTATACTGGCATATTAAATAAAGTTATTTGTTTGCTTTAGTATCGCTTGATACAAAATGTAGAACTACCGTGTGAAATGTTTAATTACCATAATTGAATTAAGTACAATTATTATACTGCAATAAACTTTTGTCGAAATGTAAAAAATTATCCTCGTTTGATGTATCCCTTTAATTATATCCAACTCATTTAATTGATTCGTTTCCTTCAGGCCATTGCTCGAGAGTTTACTCCATTCATTTTTGAAAATGTGCTTTCACTATTTATGAAGTATACATGTAATCACAAGCCTGGCAATGTCGCTCAATCACCTTCTTTTTGAAACATTTTCATACAGTTTGTGGTATAATTTCCATATGATGATAGAAATTACAGTGAGAATCCAGCGTGTTTCTGCATGCTGATCTCTGATTGTGCGAAACTGAATGTAGGTTTATGTTTTCATATATAAATAGAAAACTATCGAGAAAAATTAGAAGCATGTTTACTGTCTAGAGTGCCACAAAATTGTTTCGGAAAAGGCTAACCATACAGTGCAAGATTTGCTGTGATTCGTGTCACATCATCTGTGCCAAAGTCGATAAAGAGATGTATCAGTTACATTCTAAAAATCAATGCTCCTGGCTACGGACTACCTGTGAGAACGGTTTTTCAGTTGGTAAAAATGTTGACCTGCCTACTACGCCCAAGTAAGAAGACGCTGTACCACCAAAGTCTCCTGAAACTCCTACTTTGAATCACTCGCTCAAGTTAAACGAGACACTTAACCATATCGCTCGAATATTGTTTCATAGAATACTGCCACCCTATCTTTCATTCCATGTGGTCTAACTCTCGAATTGTCTCATGGTATGATATGAAAGCACAAGCCTGATCCAGGTAAAGTGCCGCAGTCAGAGACTGCACGTGGGCTGAGATACTGTCAGGTTGCCCAGGCCTAGGTAGATGTGACAAAAGAAATGGTAGTGAGACACAAGCGCGTTTCAGAATGCAGCTCACTACAAGGTGACCAATCAATTTAGCACGATGTTAGCCGCACAACACAGAAATACTGCACGATTGCACATCTGTGCACTGGTTGTAGAGGAGCAAAACGTTCCTGTAGTATTAAAAGGTGCCCTCATAGGCCACCTCGATCTACCGATCCATCATACGCAGCAGTTGTATAAACTGATATCAACGTCAAGGTTCTTGCAGAATATAAGGAAACTAGAGCATGACTTTAAGAAATTTTTGGCCAACAGGCAAGCCAACCACTATCCGTACGCTCTTCGATGTTGCATAGGTCGAAATGGGTTATCCTGTTCTACTCTACATAGCCGGTAGGAGAATCGGCTGCAAGTCGCATAGAAAAAGATCGGGGGCTAGTAAAAAGCATGTTATCAAAGCTGTTTGATAGCACTGTCGTTTGACTAGTCGCTGATTAGAAATACCTCGGTGTTATATTCTTCGGCTCATTGAAAACTAAAGCTGACACTATAAAAAAGAAAATAAATGCAAACTGGTTTCTGTGGACAATTTGATTGTTCACTCTCATACGAGCTGATGCATTCATAGCGCACACATCAGACCCATTATTGAGTACGGACTACCAGCTATATACCCACGCGGAATTTCGCTTTTTCCGGTGGTAGCCATCCTCCTTCGCAGACTTACCCCTTCTCGAGAGGAAGAGCAAGCTGGCTTTCGACCAGGGCGCAGATGTGTAGACCAGATCTTCTTTCTACATCAGTTGCTAGAACACCGTCACATGCATCAGCCACCTACCATTGTGGTGTTTCTGGATATTAGAGTAGCATTTGACTCGGTTGACAGATCCGCCCTATGGAACTGCTTACGTCGAAGTACGTCGCTATCCTAAAGGACCTATACGCACACTCGATAGGGATGGTAAGGGCGTACCGACATCAATGGAAAGAGTGCATAAATCTCTATTCTTCCCTGACATTTTTCTATCGGTCATAAACTCTATTGAAAAAACAAAAGTAATTCAAAACGACGTCTGTAAATGGACAAAATATTATTCACTTTTCTTTCTTCTCACTGTTCCCCACCCGTTTTGTACATTTTATTGTTTCTGTTGAACAGCACCATATCTGTATCAGATCGTGCAATATATATATATATATATATATATATATATATATATAATATATATTATATATATATATAACTACGGGCGAGCGCAATGAGCGGGATCAAGTTCATTTGTGGTTCTTTCAGTTTAATTTTTTAGCAATGAAAAGCGGAAATGAAAATGAAACTCGACTTGTTTGCGTATCGGTGAATGAGATTTGCTTTGATGATAACAAGGCGGATTTAACTGAGGCACTTATGATAAGCTGTCGAAGTTTTTTATAGGATAAGTCTTTGCGTAAAAGCACTTAAAAGGTTCACTTGACAAATGCCTGCCGACTACTTTGAAAAAACCATCCGCCGTGAAATGAAAATCGTTATTGTGAATGACGATCGTGTCAATACCTGGACTACATCAACGAAGACAATAAAATACTGGGCAAACCTCTACCTTCAATACGTCAGAGCATTGTGCACTTTTTCGTACACCATTAGACTTGAATGGCTTTATAATCACGGGTGTGTAATCGTGCGGTACATTTGTACGGCACAGGTACCGCTGTTCTAAATTTATTTACCAACAGCACTGAGTTGCATGAATTCTGCTTTCTCACCGCTATTTCCCTGTGCAACTTGTCCCTGTCTCACCCTACGTGCTCACTATAACTGTGGGGCACTGCTTGGATAAAGATCGGCGATTCGATATCATACTTGGTATCACTTATTTGTCTTGTAGACTGCATGTGAGTTGAAATGTCGTCGGATCACCTATGACTAACACAAAATTGAAGAAAATTATGCCAACGATACTATCATCATCGTGAACCACAATTTTTGAGCCAAGCAAAATACCAAGCAACTTGAAGCAAGAAAAGCAGTTTCGAAAAAGCACCTTGTTTTTGTAGTTTCACTGCAGACTATTTTGTGATTTTTTTCTTTTTTATCAGATATAATAATTTTCGCTAAAAATTATGACATAATAAAATACACTGGCACAACTAACTTCGGTTTGCAGCCATATCTCACAAGGTTTCCAGTCAATCATTAGGTGTGATCTTTTGGATCCATCACAGGCAAACAAATACGCTTTGGTGAGTTACTTCATCTCAACTCCACGTCGTTTCTCCCAGCTCTTATCAGGTTGTGTGGTATGAGAACCACGCTATGGGAAACGATTATGAGGCATTCTTAAAACATCTCCCATTAATCATAAACGAGCAAGCATCAGCAGTTCCCTCAGTCCGTGGTCTCTTGGTCCTTACTTGCAAACATTTATATTTTCAAAACGATGCTGCCGCCTAATGCGTGCGGGTGTATGAAATCACAAGCCTGATCCAGACAAAGTGCCGCACAGTCATAGACTGCATGTGAGCTGTGAACTGTCAGGTTGCACAGGCCTTGTCACTGTTCGATACAAGGAGCTTATTGGCGGTATGCTGATACTATCTTTGGCTGCCATATTCGTTAATCTATCAGGCCATTGTTGCTGTTTTTGCTATGAAAAAAGAAATAATCAGAATCTCATAATTTTTTCAACTTCTATATCAGGTACGACTGCCGAGTATATCTCCCGGAGCTCAAAGAATACGAATCCTCTGATTCGCTAGACTGTAGTTCGTACCTGTCTGAAGAGGAGGCTTCCATTGAAAAACTTTGTGAATTTGAGCGTTACTTGGAGCTCCAAACGGATATTGACGATTTGTTGACTGAAATTGGTAAGTATAGTCGAGATGCTATACTTGCCCATATTGGATTGGCCACCTTTGTTCTTAGCCTTTCTTAGCCTTTCCACAATGCAATCGTCCGATGAATCTATCGGAGATCACGTTGGCTTACTCTCGTTTCTGGCTCGTTCCGAGTGGTTGGTAAGTTCTTTTTTCGTCAGTCGGTTAGATTTCCCGTTTTACCAAAAGGTTAATTGCTTCGGACTTAATTGGAGATGGCTTCTCATTTTAGAGACTGTTACTGATCGCATACACTAAAATTTAACCTGCTTTCAATGTTCTACTCAGAATCCTCATCGTGAAGCACAAGTCTGGACCCAGACAAAGTGCCTTACAAAAATTCCCCACCGAATGAATATTTTTTCACATAACAACCTACTGTTTCTTTGTCTTTACTAGCGGAGGAGAAGAAACGGGGACAAGAAGATTCCCGTCAATATGGTGCAGTCAACTTTTCGTATGACGAGGTGGTAACTGAAACGAACGAGGCCGTTCTGGAATCAAACTCAGGTTCGTTTTTCATTAATCTTCCGGTTGTTCTCTTTGCCGTCACTCAAAAGTGTTTTTATTGATATTTTTGTTGGCGCTGTAATTTGGTCGATGATTATGACTCAGGATTTATTTTTTTCATGTGAAATGTAATTAGTGATGTGAAACCATGACAAAAATGCAATCAAGCAACCTAGTTTATTCTTTTTTCAATTGCGTTAATGGTTTTCCGGCAACGAGATTACGATCAGATTTCATTGCTTTGTGAGGTGATTCATCAAATAAACCGAACGATATACTACTAATTAATTTTAGTCACCATGCATTTGAAGTTCTGTTTCTAGTATATAAAGTTTCCGTTTTATCGATTTTCCAGGTGAAACAGAGGAAAAGTGCGAAGTCGCCGAAGATCCCTACATTTGCCCGCCAGAGTTGAAATCACTCGAAGGTTTACGTCTTCCCACCACGGACAAGCAAGCCCAAATAATCGAACGCACTGCAGTTTTTGTTGCCAGACAAGGAAATCAAATGGAAATTATCCTAAAGGCGAAACAACACAAAAACCCATTTTTCGGGTTCCTCAACTACGACGACGAATTGAACGAATTCTATAAAGGCATGGTTCATTTAATTCGACAAGGTCGTTATATTCCGAAGCCTCGTCCAACACCAAGTGAACAACCAATCATGGCGCCAAGTACCGAAAACAAAGTATGTTGAAAAAATTCATTTTTACCAACATGTTTTCTATTTTACCGTCGTTTGCCGTTCCGGTTTGTGGTATCAGTGAGTGCTCGATCTTAGTATCTGGAACAGCGGAATAGATTACCGCTGATTTTAACTAGCCCTGATGTATGTATGTTTGAATGACGGATGTGCAATCGTACAGTACTTCTGTGCTATGCGGCTAACACCGTGCTAAATTGATTGGCCAACGGTAGTGAGCTGCATGCTGAAACACGCTAAAGCCTCGCTACCATCTTTATTCTCTATTTCTCATATCTGTCTAGGCCTGGGCAACCTGACAGTATCTTCGCCCACGTGCAGTCTCTGACTGTGCGGCACTTTGCCTAGATCAGGCTTGTGCTTTCATACCGTACCGTGTTTGAATGAAATCGCAGGCTTGAATACAGGCCAAGTGGAACACAGACTGCACGTGAGCTAAGAGACTATCAGGTTTCGCCGGTCTAGACAGATACAAGGGGAAATAGCAGTAGCTCACTGGCAGTGCCTAATCAATTTATCACGGTGTTTGCTCTACAATGTAGAAGTACTACACAAAGGACATAACTAGCTCTGAACTACGATCTTTTTGAATTGTGTCCTGATTCGTGTAATCGATTGGTCATTTTTTGCTCCCGCGCTTCATATCAATTAATTCCAGCTCTTAGTGCACGTCGCTCTTCGTCAGAAATTAAAATTAAACCTTTTTATTCTAGAAAAGTTTTTTTAAAGAAAATGTCTCATATAAACTTCGGCTGATGCTTCTAAAAATCATTGCAAAGGTTCGCATTGGATTGAAAATTTTCACTACCACTTGAAATGTCACATTTGGCCTGGTGAAGACTAGGTTGTCAGGAGCAAAAAGTGAACCACTCCTGCCTTGCAATCTGAGCATTCATGCAACAGAGGAAGTCATCTGGTAAAAATTTAGTGTCAAGGATTAGAATTATTTGTGATCCACAGTTACAGTTACGTCACGCAGGTCCATGGCACACTGCTTGCTCGCTATTTGTAAAATAAACGTTACGATTAAAGGATGAGAAAAAGAAAATTCCTTGCCAAAATATTCGAAATGTCAGTTCTTAAATAAATAAAAAAACATTGACAGGATTAAGATAATTTTAACACTACTCACTAACCACCTTGTAAGATAGCTATCCATGTGACGTTAATAGTAAGCTAACCATTTATTAATAGAGACTTTGATTAATCTCAGCAGTGATGTTTGTATTTGACGTTGCATACCGTTGATGTTTTCCACCCGGCTGTGACCCGTACTCACAGTCATATAGTAACTTGTTATCACTAAAAACAATCCTGTCCTCATGGAACGACAGTACAAACGCTAGGCCATTTCAAGATTCTCCAATCAATTGATGATGTAATTTTTGTGTGAAAGTTGATTAAATTTTACCACACGTGTCCCTTTTGCAGTCGATCAATGACGATACCTACGAGTTGAAGTTGCCAAAAGTAGACATTTCAAACACCGCCTATGCTTCCCTGATCAACAAGTTCAAAAAAGCCAACGATTCGTAAGTTGTTGAATTTCTCACGCACTTTTATCAAGGTTACCCCGAGCGACAATGGAGAAAAACACCGATACGAAAGCCTCACCCGAACTTGACAATACGAAGGATCTATCATCTAAGAACGATGTCAAAAATGTCTCTAGCGGTGTAGAACCTACTTGCTCCGATATGCCTTGTGCACAAAATCAAACTTCCACTGAATCAGCCACAACAGCATCTTCCAATCCTGACACTGTCAACCCGGCTATCTCGTCCGAGGATTCCGAACATTACTATCAGGAATATTATAAACATTACTATCCTTATTATTATGCTCAAGTGAGCGAGCAACACGCGCTGGTTTTAGGTCACGCCAATTTTACTGAGGAGCAACGGGACACGATAGTACAAGAATCCGCGAAGGCTGCTGCAATTGCTGCGTCTGCTGCTGTGAACGCACTGCTTCAATCGAAGCCAGAAGAGAAGACGAGTAGCATTCCGGAAACGTAAGCTTTGGTTTCATTTTGCACCCCTATATGCTATCGATATGCCGCCTGTTTCATCCTGTAATTGTGAAAAGATGCAAGAATGCGAAGCGTTTGGGTCAAATTGATTTTCTCTCTTTAAGCCCCAATCACTGCACATAGTGGAGACATAGAAATGTGAGGTTGTGAATAGTTCACAGTTTTTCAACCTTGTCATGTCATAAATTTTATTTATTCCTTATAACTTAGGCGCTGTGATAAACTGCTATCGAGTTCATTTTGTCTTCGCATAAGTTTAAGCGATGGTCTCAACAGCCATCGACTTTCATTGCCGTCGTTCGGATGTGCAATCGTGCAGAACTTCTGTGCCGTGGGGCTATCACCGTGCTACATTGATCGGCCCTGGGTATTGAGCTGCATTCTGGAGTCTCACTACCATTTCTATTTTCCATTTTCTTTCTCATATCTGTCTTGGCAACCTGACAGTTCACAGCTCACATGCAGTCTATGACTGTGCGATACTTTGCCTGGATCAGGCTTGTGATTTCATACCATGCCATACCGTCTCTCACCAAGATTGCCGTTTCGATACGTTCTATGTACCGTAATCATTGCAACAGTTGACACTAATCGGTGGACTAGCTTGGATTCAGAATAAGCTCGTAGGAGCTCATGTGATATTTTATAGGATGTATATTCATGCACTACTTCAATTCCAGTGATTTGACACAGATAACGAGCTGCTTGCGAAAACATTCCGGAGTCTCTACGCCATTCTCCCATTATATCTTTTTAGGCCTGGGCAACATGCCTGTATCCATTCGTGTGCGATTCCGTAGTTCATTTAAAAGATACAAACTGAATTCGGACTATTACCTAGCTCCGATGTTGACATTTTTAGTTTCGCATTGCTACATTCTCCTTTTTACTTACGTATCAATTATCCGCACAATTTTATCGCGGTCTTTAATCTGAATCCACAGACCCGATATGACACCAGGAGAACGAGCGGTGATAGACAAAATGGCCGAATATGTCACACGCAACGGTATCGAGTTCGAGGAACTCGTTACCCAACAAAAAGCCGGTGACGCGCGTTTTGGATTTTTGAAACCAGATCATCCTTTCCATTCTTACTACGTTTCTAAACGCAAAGAGTGGGAATTGAAGTCAGGAAACCCGGAGTTGAACGATGCTACAACTTCAGTTGCCAAGGAAGAGAATACCTCAGATCAAAATTCGGCGAACGCAAATAGTATGTTTGTAACGATCCCGTCATATTGTGCTTGTACGCGCAATCTGCCTAGGTTAATTCTTCTTGATATTGCCATTTTCAGATGAATGCGCCAAACCGTTGGACAATCCTAATGAACGTCAACCTAGTATCAGTTTCAAGTTAACTCGCCCGAATAGTTCCACGAAATTACATCTTATCAATGGCACGGATTCCACCGTAACCTCATCGACCGTTCCCAATGTCTACGTTCATCCAAGCTCGTACGTTGATTCCAAGGCGTATTCCAGCTGCCCCGTTTTAGTTGAACAGTATGATTCACCGGTACGCGCCAATACTCCAGAATCTTCCCCGGAGCCAGTTGTTCATAATTCCCATCAGACTCCTCCGAATCGAAATGAGAGTCCACCTGTGAGGTTTCACCTACCTGGAATTCCCAACTCCAGTTCTGATTCCTCACGATCCTCGTCTCGAAACACAACCCCTGAACCTTCGCCACCTGTACACTCGCGTCGACGCAGCATGTTCAGACCCTCCAGGTCATCTGTCGAAAGCTCAACAGCAAAGTCATCACATGATCCATTATTTTGTCCTCGTAGTCCGGAAACCTCAGTTCCCTCTCATACACAGAAGACAACCCGCCATTCTAGATCTCCTCTCTATGCTTCCCCGGCAAAATCTTCACCGAATCCACTGCTTTATCCTCGCTCGGACATACCGTGCCTGTCTCCGGTCAGATCTGCGTCCCCCGAGAGCGTAAAAGCGTGCAGTCCATCTACCTCTCTTAACTCATTGTTACTCGAAGACATTTTGGGTAAGTATGCGCAATTTGTGTTCAGCAAATCGTCACCCGTTTTAGTCGCTGATTGTGGTCAAGCTACTTATACTATTTCAAAAATTGTCTAAATTTGGTATAATTCCCGGCGACCATGAAGTAAACTCACTGCATTGCAGCAGATTTATGTTACTAATTCTGGTGGTCTAAATGTGCTTAAAATTAACTATTCATTTCGCAGATATGGACGATCGTCGATTCGGATTCTCCCCGCCACACGTTGCGAAACCACGCCAATTAGCCACCTTCGACAGCCAACGTTCCGTTCAAGAAAGGCGACGGCGAGCAGCGCAAGCTTTCGCGCAATTGCAAGCCATCATCTCCACTGAAACTGAGAAACCACAAGCACAAGATACGAGTGGTGCGGCCTTGACCGTTGCACCCAAGAAAAGTACCCCTGTATTACCGCCCCCACCGGCCCCGGATTCTGTTCCCGCGGCGGTAGCACATGCGGTCGTGGCAAGTCTGAAACGTCGCCACGAAGAATCGTTGGCTACACTTGAAGCGGAAACAAAGGTTTGTGCATTTGGTTTCGCACACTTGGTTGCTTGTCGATTTCGTTGATCGCAGCTAGTGTGACGTGCTTTCTCTTATTTATTTGTAGGCACGTCGACGCATGCGCTCACCACCAGCTGCATACGCACTGCCCAAAAAGTCTCGCAAATCGAAGCACTCAAAACGTTCCACCCGCAGCCCTTCACCCGTATCCTTCGATGGTTCACATCGGTCGAAAAAACACAAAAAGTCACGACGATCGTCTTCATGAATTTTGTTCAAATTTGCTTGTACATAAACTGTATTAAAGTTAATTCAATGTCCAAATTCATTCCCTGATATTCCTAAGACCTTAGTGAAGTAGCTTGATGTCGGCGACTGTTAACGCTCCATCAGGCAATATTTTTGAGAAACGCGGTTTTAATTTTTTCCGTTTTTTAACTTGAGAGTGATTGCGTCGCGCGTGTAAGGTTGGTGTGTCGACATCCAGAGTTCAAATGTGTAAGTTCTGGAAAAGTTGTGACCGCTCTGCTCATTTAGATGGTGACTTTCGGTGTCGAGAAATTTGATTGGACCTTGAGGCTTAGTGAATCAAATAAGAACGCTTTTGTGTATGGTATGAAAGCACACGCCTGATCCAGGCAAAGTGCCGCAGTCAGATACTGTCAGGTTGCCCAAGCCTACGCTTTTGTGTACATGTGGAACACCGAACGAAAGGAAAACCTGCACACTTTCATCTAGGCCGTGTATTGCGATTGTACCTAGTTAAAAATGGCATCGCTGCAAGGGTGTCTAGACCTCCCTCCCTGACAGCTTAATTTGCTGGTTGGGATGACTATGGCTCGCCTGATCTATCATCAGAGGTTAGTTATCGTTGGAGGTACAGTGACGAGGAAAGCCTGTGATAGATGGCAGAAAAACTCGACACCCGTACGCTGGTGTCCATTTCTACGTTCGCTAAACTTGATCGGACGCGTCTTTCATATATGACGAATGCAATTGGTCCACCGCGCATTTGCATTCATTTCACGATATTCCGTAGCTTTTCAAACCTCGCAGTTGATCATCGTAACTTGCTATCGTTGTACCGCTGTTTGCGCCACTACTATTCCATGAAATTGAATCAATGAGCATTGGCTGTACGGTTTAAGGAAATCAGGCGAGTAGGCTATAATTTCTAACACTTCTAGCATCCTACGCGTATACACGCAGCTGTATCATATAAATAGCAGTAGCCTCTTCTCCCATTCGGTGCTTCGACACTGAGCACTACTGACTATCAAACAGATCTACAGCCTTGTAGAGTCGTAACTACCACTTTCCATCGAGTATCACTCAATGGAATCAAACAAGGTCTGTATGCCTGGCATGGCACCGGCCAAATTATCATCCGAATCAGCAGTAAATACCAGTCGCAAATAGACCCTAATTTCCTTGTGTAATTGCGTATTACGATTGTTGCCATTTGATTTAAATGTATCCACGTTGGAAATCCCTTCCAGTTCCATATATTGTAACTATGTTTTCCATATCTGCCAACAAAATTTAAAAAGGAATGTCTAAACAAGGTATAAATGATATTATGTACAGAAAAAAAACATCTCGGATTCAAAGTTTAGACTTGTTGACTTCATAAACGTGTACTATACCATCGTCGGCACAGGTTGCGAGGCAAACAGTTGGCGCGGTAGTGGAATTTCCCGGCTCAAACGCCACTCGTCTCACTTGCTTTCCTGGCGCATGCGCCCATTGGGGAGGAAATGCGATTGATGTGGAAAGATAGAGCGTGCAATCATTGAGTGCATCCGCAGAGAAGACCTGTAGTCGGATTCCACCATGTTCCAAGCCGACGGCGAGGAGATACGACACCGTGTTGGGGCTGGGCATCGAGAGTTGGCACACATCCAATGCAGTTACTCCTTCGTTGAAGTCTAGGCGAGTGTTTAGAGGAGCTTGTGCGCTTGGTTCGTTGCTTTTCACTAGGGTTGACTCAGACCAAACTCGAATGGTTTTGTCACGTGAACCAGTAAAGAAGAATCTGTGGTAAGCAAATGTGTAAAATAACGCATCATCTGTTAACCCTTTAAAACGTTAAGCAAAAGAACGATTAGCATCTCAGGTCTTGAAATGTTATATCGGTTCCGTATTTACGTACGCCGCGCAAAGAATTCTTTGATGAGATGAGTTTGAAGTACAAAGGAAACCGTATAACAGTAGGCACGGACAGTGGACTCAGAGAAATCAATGACGTTCTCTAGGTTGCAAACAAACTATTCTTGCTGCAATTGATTGGAATGTTTGTTACTGATCACGTAGTCATAATGCAAGGAAAATTGGATGCAATTAGTTACAGCTTTCCTGCGTGACACGACACCGCCAGGCTTATTTTTAGGCTTCTTAGCCACAAGGTCAAACAATTATTATGATTATCACCTTTTTTCTGACGAACTTTTTGTGTCAGAAGCTAAAAGTTGTCCAGAAACTGTTCTGCCATATTGTATTCAAATTTCTTTAAATTGTGTTCGATGGTGTTCGCGTATGTCAGTACTCTAATTACGGATAGTTCATTACAAGTTTAACCAACAGAAATCAAACAGTCATGTTGTAATCAATGTACAAACCAACTCCACCGATAAGCTATAAGTTCGATTCATGTAAGGCCCTGAACTTTGCATGACAAATGTGATTCGTTCCGAAAACAGATTCCGAAACCATAGTAAAACGGGTATTATCATGTTTCAACGTAAAAGGTAAGAAAGCAAAAGCCTGATCGGGGAAAATTGCCGCACAGTCAGAGACTGCACGTGGGCTAAGATACTGCCAGGTAGATATGAGGAAGAAAAAACAACAGGAAATGGTAGTGTTTCCACGTACCGATCGTCGGGGCTCCACGCACATGTCCAGATGATTCTTGAATGCCCTTGCGTTTTGAGTGGAAACGACGTGAGCTTATATTTCGGAAGTGAGAACTCACTACCATCATCAACATCATCCACGTATGCTCTCCACACGCTCCATGTTCGATCACGCGATACGACCAGCAAATAATCACCGCCATGACTAAACGACATTTGTGTGACTGTCAGCTGATGATGAACCAGATGCTGTGAAAAAGGAAATTCGCAAGCTCAACTAGTTGCTCGGGATTGGTGATTATCAATGATGATGATGACAACAACAATAATACCTGATGAATGGTCCAGTCTTGCTTTCCGTTCCAGAGAATGACGTAAGCATGAGCTTGTTTTGATGCGATACAGGAGGATGCGACCAACGGGAGGCGGGGATGCACTGCAAGCGCATAGACCTTGATAAAAACGAGGAACACTGTTAAACAAAGTTATACTTGTAGGCCACTATTATATAGGGTTCGTACAACGAACCACGATGTTCAGACACGGAATCATAAAGTGATTCTTGGTAAAGCACTCAAGGCGCTTATGGATGACCACTTTACCACTGTTTCAAGGCTCACTGAACCTGATCTTACTGTCTCCACCTGACGACGGCAAACAGCCAGACACCGGTAGTGGAGTGTAAGGGATGGGGATGTGAGCAACACATTACTTTGGTCATCCATAATCGCCTTGAGTGCTTGACCAAGAATCACTTTGAGGAACACTGTTGTTGACGATGAAAATGGGCTAACTATCGATTGGACTAGGATTTAGCCGAGGGCAATACATGAGCAAAGTAACCAATGAGTCGCTGTGTTAGTTAGTTAGAATCAAGTTGAAACTGAGCTATCCACGAAATGGACACAACGCAGCGACAGCACTGTTATGTATTATGGGATGCATTTAATCATTCGCTAAGTATGTACAGAATTCTTTTGCAAAAATGACGGTTGCACACCTCGATTAACACTTCTCATTCTTAAGAAGGACCGCTTCATCAAAACCGCATTACTTATTGATGTTTGTGCACATCTCCAATTGAGGATTATGCGTCCGAGCCTGTTTTTCAATGACGCGTGTTTAGTTTCTATTCTCCTACATCATTAACTTTTATTCCTTATGAGAGCAAGTACTTATTTCAGGTTCCCTGTCACGAAAAGGTGATATGATTTCACATACTGGAAAGGATCCAGACTATTGCTGATAATCATTTCACACGGGTATGTTGGGGATCAGAGTTAGGGCGATTTCCCGCAGCAGGGTTTCCAACCGGAAACATCTGATCTCAAGTCCTCTTCGTTGGGCAACCGCGATGTACTATATCGTGCGAAACTACATTATGTAACCTCCAATTAATGACGAGAATGAGGAGGTTGCTCTATGGAACATGCGATTTGATACAGGCGCAAATCAGTTGCATTTTAATAATGCTTTCAGATTTCACAAGCAATATTCGCCGCCTGAACAACAAGAAAGCAACGCAGCCGTCTCATCGAAACATTGAGCAGAAAATCTAGGATAGTCCCGTGTGGAGAAAAGCGTTGCAAACATTCCATGCAAGAAAACGCACGAACTATCGACGGTTGAAAAATAAAAACACATGAAGAAAAAAACGTTTCGGCTGCTGAAGTTCCTTGCGCATAAGCATCGTAACCGGTTTCAGGTTGACGTGGAAAACGCACATGTAAGGCAATGTGCCGCACAATCATAGACTACGCGTGGGCTAAGATACTATCCGGTTGGCAAGCAATGAAACAGTGGCCAATATACTCGAGGGTCTAATCACTTTATTGTGATACCCAGGCATATATGACGGATCCGCTGAAACGTATGGAAACAACCTACCTTCAAATCGTTCACATTTGCAGTAGCATTCCGCGTAGAAATGGCCACGATGTGTACTTAACTTTTACTTTTGTGCGACTATCTCCTCCTGGACAATGAGTCGGCTTCAATGAAGAATCTTGGGAATATGGGTACAAAGCGGCGTCCCCAGCACCACTCGGCGTTTGTTCGAGTCAGCTTCACTAACATTTGCACAATCAAGTACGACCTGTAAGGCAGCAGGGAGCTGCCAGAAAGAGGTGGTGTGCACCAACTAACCCTCTACGAGACTCTGCTCCATATTTTTGCTCAGGGTTTTCCCCCGAAGCCTTTTCCGCGATCGGGTATCCCGCAAGGTAGCGGAGGTTTAAAATCAGGGTTTTGCTTCCCTTAAATGAAATGCCCTATGAGGCTAACGATCTCCATCTGCCCGAAGTAAACTAGTTTTCAGGCGCCAGTCACTCACCCTCGCCCCTTCTCCTGTTGGTAGAAGCAGTTCCGCTGGGCTCGGGGAGCCACTCGTGCAGGCCAGAAGCTGGACTTGGTTGTCAGAGGCTATTTGAGACGTGCGCCATATGGGAAAATTTTATAGACAGTGGGAGCTTATCCCCAGGGTCACCCCCGACTATGACAACCTTTGGAACCTGATGTGTCCAGTGGAATATCAAACAGTGTAAGTGTGGTAATCAATGTTTAACCCCAACTAGTGAATACTCACGGGGCGAAACGGGTAGCAGAACCAGAATGCGGGGGGATGTGAGCATTTCGAATACAGTAATATGTTTCTAAAACGAGTGGTTTAGGAATGCTGCTTACAGCGGACCTACGACAAGCGATCCAATATAAGATGTTAACCACAAGGAAACTCACTTCATATGGATGACCGTAGAGCTTTTTTGTTTCAGGCCACAGCGTCGCTTGTTGCAGATAATCTTCGCTGAGTACATGTAGCTGATTGGAGGGAAAAAATTACATATTGATATGTAGACGGATCAAGTGAGAAGACTTGTCAAGTAACTCTATTGGCCCTGTGGAGATGAAGCATTTATGGAGTATTGTGTTCGAAACAGTGAAAATCATGCACATTGGGATCTCACTGGTAATGAGTGGCAACAGAGCGGTTGCTGCAGATTCACTTTACTTTCTTACGCACTAATCGTAGGCAACCTGAAAAAGCTGGTGTTTTATCCAACTGGAGGAGACTTGCTAAAGCTCAGCTTGAGGTCTGATACATTAAAGCACGCCGCAGAAATCATGTAAACGGAAAAGCATTTCGATTCAATAGAAATTGAAAAACGATAGAAGATTTCATAATCGTCACAGACAGCATTACACCGGTAGCAAGTACCGAATGCTTAACTGCCATACAACCATGAAAAAGTAAAATCCTAAAAGATGGGGAAGGGTAGGACTTAAATAGCTACGGATTCTATAGAAGAGTAAGCACAAACAAACTGGAAAGAGGTGCCTACAGCTCGAATGGAACATGCATTCAAACAAGTTTTGTGAACGAGTAGAGCGACATCCTTGCGGCTTTCACTGTTATGCATCATAACAAGCTTTTCTCGTCACTCCGCTTGACAACATACAAGGATAAGCAAACATTCCAAGAATATGCTTAGTGCAAGACCGCCATTGGCGTCAGAAAAGACTGTCTCTGTTACTCAAGGGTAGAGTCTATAAAGCGACAGTGTGCACGGATGTGCAATCGTGCAGCCCTTCCGTGCTACGCAGTTAACGCCGTGCTAAATTGATTGGCCATCGGTAGTGAGCTGCATGTATGTACACGCTGGAGTGTCACTGCTATTGCTATTTTCCTTTCTAATATCTGTCTAGGCCTGGGCAACCTGACAGTATCTCAGCCCACGTGCAGTCTCTGACTGTGCGGCACTTTGCCTGCTTGTGATTTCATACAGTTCGGGCTGTGTTACTATATGGGTGCGAAACCTGGACCTTACGTAAAGAACACATTTAGCGTCTTCAAGTATTTGACAAACGACGTCTCCGCAACATTCTAGGAGTTAGCTGTTACAATCGCATACGCACCGATAGAAGATTTAGTTTTAAATAACGAGAAATGGTACAAGAGGAAGCAAATAAAGACTAGCATAATATTCGCTCTCAATGAGCAAATTATAACATATTAAGGCGACGAATATGAAAAAAGAGCAACCCCTGGAAATATGATCAACTAACATCGCCCGGAAGATCGCCGTTAACATTTTCTACCACATTCACGTCCCCAGCCATTGCAACTCGGTTCGAGAGACCAAGCGAAGGTCGAACGGCTTCTGGAACAGAACAAACAACCTCATGAAATCGGGAAAGTCAAACAAACGGCACTTATCTAAGGAAAAGCCTAACCTTTTACCGAAACATCACCACACAAACTTTGATCCACACTGCAACCCGATACACGGCACAACAGTTGCACAAACGTTCGCGTTGCTTGGAAAATGCGAGCCACTTTTTCGTCCCCGGCAGAAACATAGCTAAACGGCGTGAGACAGGCGATTGCGTTCATGTCGTAGCCATGAATTTGCGGACGGGACAATTCGAGCCAATCCGGATACTCTACATAGAAACGAAGGGAAGCGCGTTCATTGCAAAGGCCTCCGAAGGATACTGTCTGATAGCAAAATCGATGAACACGAGTCTAAAGGCTGCAAAGACCGATACTGCATATGCTGGGATGTTGACAAGTCTGTCTGTAATATGAAATAACAAGCCTGATCGAGGCAAAGTGCCGTTCATTCAGAGACTGCACGTGGGCGAAGATACTGTCAGCTTGCCCAAGCCTAGACAGATACAAGTAGTTAAGACAGAGAAATAACATTCCTGTTTAACGACGACGCGGATCTTCGAGGCTTTTTGAATACTTGACTGCAGTTTACCAAACGAGATACAACACAGAGCCTATATTTGATGTGGCCAGCTTGCTAAAACAAGGATCATAAAATAGTAGCAACAAAACTACATCTAGTTCTCGTTAAGTACCACGAATTCCTTACACGTGCTAATAAATACTAAAACTAGCTTAAGTGCGAGCGAAATGTTTCACATGGTTGACTAGAGATCGGTAGCTCTTCCATTTAATAGTGAACGATAGACGTAAAAAACGGAAAATGTATCATTCCCACCTACTTCGGTGTAGGCAACCGGGTAGTATCATGC
>JACCGJ010021965.1:0-43327 GCA_013407085.1 Atriophallophorus winterbourni | reverse complement strand
CCATGGTGAAAATATGATATTTCGCAGATCGAGAATATTTATCACGGCATTAGCGAAATGATGAGTTGATTTTAAACAACTCTATGGGAAGCAGCTCTCAAGAAATGCACTGAACACCTTCATGTGGAAGCGAATTCAGGACGAAGCTATACTAGGCAACAGATTAACCAATGTCGCAACACACGCAGAGAGGCACCTAGTCAAAATTTGATCGATTTTCTCCACAGGAAGTTACATGTGCATAATCAAACTTACACAACCCCTCTTTTCTCAGCTCGGTGAGTCTTGAAATCTCTAAAATGAGCAAGTTTGGCAAATCTTATTGAAACGATTATCAAAAAAAACGTGAGAAGCATTCGTATCGATTAGAACCATTTTGTCACATATTTACTGCTGATCAATCTAGTGCTCTCACAGAGAAATTAGTGAAACTCCATATCCTACGGTATTGCACAACCAGTTGACATGTAAACCTTAAATCCGAATCTGTTTCATTCTGATAATTTGAAATGTTCAGATTTGCTTTCACGTAACACTAACAACACTTCAGGAATGAAATATTGTTCAAACATAATAATGGATTCAAATTCGAAATCTAAAAATATTGTCTTAACTTCGTTTTATTTATATTTGCTGTTACTAGGTTTTGATTAGTAGTTTAAATTTAAATATTTCATTTTGATGTGCAGTATTAAGGGATTTAACTTTCTTGCTTAATATTAATTTTATCAAGTACTCGTATGTTTTTCTGTAGAAAGCAGTAGAATCTGTAAGGCTTTGCCAGCGGCCATTAACAGAAAACTGAGATATCGCTCAGCAATCTCAGAATAGTTTGTCTGAGCGCTACGGTACATACATAATTATTCGCTCTGCACTTTAAAATAATTTATGGAATAATTTTCCTTGAAATCAAATGGGACGACTTTCATTCAATGTGAATGGAACTGAATTTTGCCCTTTTCCATTATAGAACCCCATTGATATGTAGATAACGCTTGCAATCATAAGGTTTGGGTAGTGTGTCCAACTTCCGCCTTCAACGAACCCACGTATGAATAGATTACTTTATTTGCTAACAACTTCCGAACGATTACGATAATCAAAATGGTTTCATATTACTTATGTCTGAAAGAAGCTGAAAAGTAATCGAAATGGGACGCTTTCAAATATATGACCAATCATTGCGAATAAAGAATCGAGGGTTTTTAACAATTTTCGAATCGCGTTTAAACCAACCGTCAGTGATGATGACTAGAATGGTACGGACCACTACTGCTTCACATGAAAATATAACAGTTTCTAATTGTCTTTCATATCTGTCTCCATGTGTCTAGAGTCGGAGCAAAAAACTTGTTTTTCCGTAGCTATGTGGATCACGTAATTCATTATACCCTTTTAAATAGTACCACGAAAATTGAGAAAAGGCTTATTTTGGTTAGCGATATTTAACTCTACTTTTGGAATCCTCAAACAACTCGAAAGCCCGTAATATTTCGACTAAATATCACCTTATCTTGATCTGGCAGGTAAAGAGCAAATGAAATCTAATTCGCCAATCGATTAGTCATTGTCAGGAAAATGAACTTTGAAAGCAATCTGTAGGAGCAATTTTTGGTAAAGTTTCGTCTGTGACACAGAAGCTTCGTCTGACCACGGGTGATAGTCAGATTAGGGAACGTGATTAAATATTACTCCATCCATCACCTCAAATTAATCTCACCACTGAACAGCCTATTGAAATCCGCAGGATGTCAAGGCACGTAAACAAACACCGAATCGGTTTGCCTACGTACCCAGCGAAGTCATATCGTCGAGATCTCTGCCCAATCAACCTTGTTGACTGTATTTCTACCAGCCTTTCTGATCTCCACTGCCTTTTCAAGCAGGCGTTCCGTAAAAGGCTTAATGTTACGTCGCAGAACATCTATGTTTTCTAGGTCCACACTGTGGCCGGTGTTCAACACATGTTCGGCTAAAGCTGTCTCATTTTGTGGACGTTTCTTAATGTGATTCTTGTGCTCTTTATCCTAGTATGATATTCCCCGGCTGTCTGTTTTATGTACACACCAAATCAATCCTTGCACTTGATCCTATAAACACAATTAGTAGAGATATCTAAAGGTAACTTATTCTTGAGCTGTACCGAGGACGAGCGAAGAGTTCTACCTTTCTTATATATCACCCCCATTGACACCACGTTCAAAACGCAGAAACACATTTGATATATGGAATACACACCTTGGCTCGCCAGTTTTTCTCAGACTTTTTAACGGATATTTCACAGGCTTTAATTGAAGCTTTATAAAACTCTCAGAGTATCCGATAAGCTGCCGAATGGCTTCTTGATGAGCACGTTTCCTTTCTAGCTCGCCGCTACACAAGTGCTCAGATTTGTGGAAGATGGCCGACACCATTGACCTGAATACCAGTTTAGAATGAGCTGAAGTGTAGCTTAGGGCGGCATCAGTGTCGATCGATTTTCAGTAGATTGAAGTTTTAATTTTAACATTCACCTCTTTAAATCTAGAACAATTTAAGATAGATATATAATTACTTTTATTTAAGGTTTCTTATTCACAAATAGCGCTGCACATTTTTGTCCACGTCCTCTGTGTTCCATGACAGTTCGAACCTTACACATTCAACCACGTGAAGTGTAAATCACTGACGTTACAAAGTTAAGATTCAAGATTCATACAAATTTAAAGAAAACTCAAATCGAACCTCACAATGGTTGATATTTAAGTTGTGCCAAATTCTTGTACACAATTTATGAATAATTTCCATCTATAAATGTTGGATAGTGATGTATGAGATGATAAAATTTGTTAAAAAATAAATCAACATTTATGAAAGATCGTTTCAAGCAAAAGTTCGTTCATGTGTACGTCTGACATGAACGGATTTCAAGACAAAACTTCCACGGACAAGTTTGATTGAAATTTATTGCGTATGCGACCAAATACTGCAGGTGGACAGTGATTGAATTAAGCTCTTGTCTGGATTCATGGAAGTGGATTCAATGAAGCAGGGATCACCATATGGTACACTTTTTAGCAGGGTTCATTTTCGAGCCAACGGGACAATTGAACGCTAACGAAAATTCATCAAAATTTGACAGAGTTCCGATTACTCTGAAATCAATAAACCGGAAAACAAACTGTAAGTTTGAAAGCATAAATTGTTGCGCGACTGAGCTACTGGCTATTTTCGCAATTCCACAATGAATTTGAAACCAATTCTATCGCAGAATATTTTCAAATACATATATTCGAAAGCATGTTATTGTTCCCATTTTAATGAAATATTTTTGTTACATTGAAATATATTTCATATCAAACTTAGGATATTTATACTCCACGATAACATGACTCAGCTAGGTAACCACACTATTCTTCATACGGAATTGGTCGATAGATTACTTCAATGAGTTCGATACTGAATGCATTCCTTCTCAGTCATTGATTGACCCACTGGAAAGATACGGTCACCTCACGTTTACATGATGTCAAATATAGCAGATTAAGAGCTGGGTGATGTAGATAGTCACACGATTACAGGACACAAGCTGAAGACCAAGAATTCTTGGCTAAATGATTGATATGAGACATGATGATGCAAAATTGTTTTACAAAATGTGGCTACGAAGCATGGCTTACCTGTATTGATCAATTGTGTGAACATCAAAGAGGACTGTAGTCAGTATGGATCGGGGCAAATGCTTGACGCACCATATCTGTTGAGCAAAAGCAGTGAATTTCTTATTTCAAATATGAGTAAAATAAGTGGAATGATAATGAGCTGATTTGTGATTAGATAATTTCAAACAGAAGAATCGGACTGTGTATGATGACTAGCACACAAATATGGATAGTTTGTTTGAACGAAAATAATAGCAAGAATCTTGTTACTTAAAGTCAATGAAAGCCTGAAAAGCTTTATGGTATCTGAAAAATAACACTTCTTTAGAAAATTGATCATAATAAATTTGAACCAAACAGAATGTGATTAATGACATCAATTAAGTTTGGTGCGTTTGTCAAGGAGAGTCTCACGCAAATAATCGAAATACAAAGCGATGGCGCGATTATCAATTCAAAGTAATTCAAAGTTTTAATGGTTCAAAAATCAAATACTTTTCAGTAACCATTGTTTAAAAATATAGGGAATGCATAAATCAACACAAATGTTTTAACAATATAGAAAGTCAGGTACGAGGTTGGATTTGGTCAACATATACTTGCCAAGTTCAGCCTTGAACATGTTCAGGCTTAATGCACAAATGATATGTGTGGGGGAGAGAGTTCCATATAAAACCAACTCGAATAGCAAAGAAAAACCTTCGATAACACTTCATGCTCAGTCACAGCCTAGTCTAGACGCAAGGGATAAGACCACTGAAAACAAAATAATCAATTTAATTGGTACGTTTTTTGAGTTGCAAATTCGATCACATTATGCTTAAGTGGTAACATGGTGCTAAGGATAGAACATTATATTAAACTGTATTGTTTCTTGCTATGAATGAAATCGAAAATTCGGCATTGTGAAAAGCGTTTAGAGACAGATAAATTAATGTGCATAGAAGCTCAATGAAGATCAAAATATTCAAGAATAAATTCTAATAGCATCAGGTCTCGTGTATCTACGTAATAATTTCATTGTGTTCGAAGCAAAACTATTTTAGACGTAATAAGAGAACGCGCGCGTCTTTGAAAATCTTCTCCAAATGCATGACACAACTTGGGTTGAAAAAAAGTTGATTGAAAAAATGGCAATATCTTCTGAAACTCATTGAAATTATTTTCTCACCTGGGCGAATGAGAGGAAGAAGAGTTGTTCCGATGTGAAATTTATTCCGGGCAAAATGGGTGAATCGTGATACTTGGCTTCGAGTTTTTTGAATGCCTGAAATATGAACGATTTATGACAGAATTTTTCGTTGTCCAACCAGAATCGACGAGCAGGAAATAGATTATATTTCCATTTTTATTTAGGTGATTAAGACTGTTAATTATTTAAGGCAGTATAATGTGTTGAGCTGCTTAGAAAGATGGATTGTAGACCAAACTGAAATTGTCAATCAGTTGTCGCTAACACCTTAATTGCGTTGGGAATTTAAATAATATAAAAAAATGTCGAAACCTATAAAACATATCTTTCACATCTCCAAATATTCTAAAGGACCATCGATTTCAGGTAACGAATTTACTCTTCTGCTATCAGCTGGATGTTTCTACATACATCGTAAAGAGAAAGTGAGGTACCTGTTCAACAGACTAGTCACAGCTGAGTTAAGTCTTACCCAAGCATGCGACTTAGCAAGATGCGTTTTCATCACAAATTCGATGGCGCGCATTTAAGAAACGTGTCTAAATTACGCTGGTTCAAGATCATGAACACTGGCATTGTAAAACCTGAAATCATATTAAATACTTTATATGAAATGTTGTTCGAAAATTCAATTTTCCCGCTTACAAACCACGGCGAACGATTTAAAACTGGCATGCATCAAGCCAAGAAATCAAACAGAAAACATGGCGAACCATGCGGATGTCACTTCCCCCATTGATTCTTGCGAGATTTTACTTTCTCAATGTATATACTTCGTCATCCTGCTTTTTTGCGATAAAACCTTTTGAGTTTTGAGTTATGCTTAATTCAAAACTTGTGATATTGGTGATGATGTGATACAAATGATGGCACAAATTTTAATTTGCTTAAATCCGTCGAGTTTAGGGTAGATAGCTCACCTTGAATGCAGCTTTTATTCCTCCATTGTCTGCGATATTCTCCCCAAGGTTCATTTTTCCATCAAGCTAAGAAATCAAACCGAGAAACGCCATAAATAAATGCATAAAATAATATAAAAATACTGGAAATATATCAACACACATTGTCTAAAATTTGATATGATAAAATTCACATTTCAGCCTCAACGAACAGTCCACAGTTTCCAATATCGATTGAAAAGTAAATAATAATGAAAAAAATGCTCATTTACACGCATTTCCATCACACATCACACAAGCGAATTCGTGCTGTTTGCTCGAGACAGTACGATCAGGATCCGCATGCGCATAAAACAATGGAATAATGGTAAACAAGATTGACCGGTTTTACACAAAGGAGAGTAAGGAGCAACACGATCATAACATAAAATACTGCGGATTGAACATCACCCTCTTCACGATTTGATAGAAGTCAGTTCCCCTAAGAATACACGGAGTCATTCAAGTTGTCTCGTTATACCACATTCAAGACATGAGTGTAGACGTCATTTCTTCTATGTGTGTGTTTGCTTTCTGTGTAATTCACTATCACATGATACTGGGAACGCTACCACGATCTGTGATTTCAAATCCAAACTGGATGCTTATATATAGAGCACTACACTATCGGCCTTGGATATTGGCCCCATATAAACCCACACAAACCAAACACCTCAAAGGAATTTTGATTGCATTCTCTGTATTTTTCATAGCTGTCATCCAAAGATACACTTTTTTACCATAAAAGTTTGATTCTTGATTCTCGAAAGTTGCGCTTGTATGCCACGGTTGGATAACTTTGGTACGACCAACCTGTTCAATCACGTATCCAAATACATGCATGCAAATGAGCATTTTTGTTCATGATGATTCGTTTAAACCCTATTTACATTTGTTTGTGCACATGTGATTGAACAGGTTGGTTGTACCAACCTTATCCATCGGTGGCATACAAGCTAAAACCTTATTTACAACTCCTCCACTGTTTCAAGACATACGATCCTGCTCTTACTGTCTCTACCAGCTGAGTGCAAACAGCCGAAATGACAACTCTCCACTTAAACGAGATATACTAAAGGCAGATGAGATGAGATCTTCGATCTGGCGCTAGTCACCGCATCTTCCCTTGTGTGCTGCCTCATGTTAAACACTCTTCATACCAGAAAATATGTTGAAATGTTGGGACTAATCGATTAGTCTTATGTCATGAAATAATGGAAAGCAATCGGCAGAGCGGTTTTTGGTACGTTTCACCTCTGACGTAGAAGCTTCCTCAGAACCAATGTAATTTAGTCAGAACAGGGACATCGTAATTAGCACTGCAACCACCCCTCTAATTGTTCGTATCACACAACAAGCCTCTGAAATCTATGGGGGTCATGTCCGTGTAGTCAAGACGGGACACTTGAACTATTTATCCATAAATCGGGAAACGGCGTTCAGGGTCAATTGACACGTGTTGACATCTTTATGGCTAGGTGTGTGGCGAACGCGAAATTTATTAAAATATGTGGCGACTTTTTAATCTTAGTTAATAGTTTTCCGTCGCAGAGCTGTGTGCCATATTTTGTCCAGAATTTAACCCAGTCTAGCTTGTTAACCACACGTGTTCTAGTCTTAGTGATTTCAGCTACATCAGCGTTCAGGCATTCCGTATAATGTTGTCAAAGTCCACACTATGACCAGTGTTGGACACATGTTCACCTGAAGTTGACTCATTTCACAATGCCTTAATGTTCACTCATCTACATCTTCAACAGATTCTGATAAAGTTAAGCGGAAATGGGTGCTGCGAAATTTAAGAACTTTCATCTTTGAAATAGAAATAAAATATCTGATCGATAAGTGTATATTTGTTTCACGTATATTCTAGAAAGTTTAGCCACTAGCATAACCCTGCAAATTTTGCGATAAACAGAATCTATTGTTGGCATTTTTGTTAGGGGAGGTCTATATCCATAAACAAATATTCTCTCTCTCCTCTCTCCTCTCTCTATATATATATATAATATATATATATAATATATTAGATAGTGAGTATGCCTATCAACCAGTGACATTTGAACCTTTGCTAAGGGCACTACAGAGGCTGTCTGTAGTCGTAAGCTTTATTGGCATTTACGAACAGTCAGCAGCATCATTTATAACGTTGCTTGGATCTAGTGCAGTGACCGACCATGAAAAGAATTTTGTGAAATTTTATGAGAAAGCACATAAACTCACACTGATATTCATTATGGAGTAGTTGCTGTATTGTTCAATCATGCATTTTGCATTTTCCTCGAAAGCTTTTTGTGTATTGTTGCTCCACCACTGGCGAAGGTTCCCGTCTGCATCTCGTTTAGAACCTGATGGGGAGCGACAGGAAACCTAACTGTTTCATCAACATATTTCTTCGAGAAGTTAACAAAAAATAGTACGATTAAAGAGTTACAACCTTTTATGTAGATGTAGCATTAAATGTCTTTAAGTCATCAAATCTAGAAGCTTGCATGGGTGTTCTACTTCACATAAAGTTAGCCGGGTTGTACCAACGCTGTTGAAATAGAATTGTGAACTATTGTGGGGTTAGACTAAATTCCACCAATGTGGTTTTTTTGTAATATCGAAGCCAGATCAAAGGCTTTCGAAATTCAAAGTTCCGATCATTAACATCAATTGACCATAACGGACAGCTCCTCGAATGGCTAAAAGTTACTGACGCCAATGGTGCATAAAATGGAGTTAATTCACAAGTCAACGATGCCACTGGTGGTGTATCACAGCATTCCGTGCTATGACCATTAAATTTCCTCGATTACATAATAAACCTAACACAGAAGTTATCCTGCAAAGTGGTTCTATTGCAGACGATATTAAGATTTGGGAGTGGACAGAAGCTATTGCGGAGTGTTTAGAGCTGCAAAGTGATTTGGACGCTCTTAATGAATGGCTTGTGAGGAATGAGGTACCAATTAACTTATAAAAATGTAGGCGCTACAAATTCAATTCATATATCACTTTGGGCACACAAGTTTAAGATGGGCCAAGTGGGACAGGGATCTTCAAGTCTTGGTACGAGGCAGATTGACGAACAGCAGGTCTTATGAGGTCATTTAAAAGCGTGCTCCCGGGCTTCTGGTATGTTGCTACAGAATTTCAGGATCTTCTCGCCTGGAACCTTATTCACGATGCTGACAGTGTGAATTATCCCAAACATCAAACACGCGTCTTAAGCTTTCCTCCGTGCCTCCCAAAGGCTATTCTGTCACCTAATAGAATATACCACCGCTCAACCCATCTAGTTACTGGTTTCCATAAGCTAACAACAAATAAGTATTCTAGTTACATGCACAGTAAATTCACACGAAAATTCGATCCACGTTTGTAATTGTAACGGGTACTTTGTAAGAATGTAAAAATGTCCTCGTTAATATTGTAGGGGGTGATGGATTGCGACATGTCAATCGAAGCCGAACCGCATTTACATTGTGTGCACATTCTTCGAAAGCACTCGATCCATGATTAACCACATCACCCACGCGTTTCTCACCCACTTGACGGCTATGCCCCGATTTATAACTGAGGTCAACCTGTTCTACGCTAATCGCGTTCACCTACGAATTCCACAAAGCAAGAAAAAGCCTGTGGGTAACAAACGGGGCGACCTCAAGGATTAGTCGGGGCACAATCTTCAAGTGGGTATGAAACGCGGGGGTGATGTGATTATGTTATATCAAGTGCCTTCGATGCCTAGTGTCGCGACAAAACAAAGAACCAGTGGTGAACAAAAATCGAGCGTGTCCCGACAATACTACGACCTAGTCGTGGTCAATCCCATTTATTTAACGTCAACCGATGATGTGTGAATGGTCATGAACTAGAAGCTTGGCATCCCTGACGGGGAGTGTGAGTGTGGTGTATTGAGAATTAGCAAGGAATGCTAATAATGAGCTTCCAGATGATATGTAGAACACCACCCAACAGCACAGCATAAGAGCAGGAAGCGCCGAAATGACCGGCGATGACAATCGTGAACACGTACTAATTCGGATTTCGGAAGGATTGCATGAGAATGGTTCAAACGCAAATCATCTTGAGAAGCAAGATGAGATGGAAAACGTGTTCCGCTATCGAACGATGTGCAATAACTTAAGGACGGCGAGTGAAACCAGGTTTGTGAGGGCTTGAATTGAGCCGGTTGTCACGAAATCGATTAACAAAAAAATCGAAGTGACAACCGGTAAAGACAATTACAGTACAGTATTATGATAACGAGGGTTGACTATATAAGGTAGGAGTGTGCATAATAAACGTGTTTGATCAATTGACCTTGTCTAGTGTTATGGGATTCGTGGGTGAACGAGATTAGCGTCGGACAGGTTGACCTTAATGATTAATAGGGACGTAACAAATACGTGTGTGTGTGTGAGACACAGAGGTGACGTGATTTATGTTCCATCTAGTGTCCTGAAGCCTGTGCAAACAATTTAATGGAAGTAGGAACACGATGCGTGATTTGGCCCCGGTGGAACTGACGTAATACTCCCATCCCTTACAATATGAAAATAGATTGGTATATGAAAGGGTGCGTTATGATTGACGCAAACGGCTAGCAGTTAGTTAGGTTAGAACAGTTTTGGATAATATATTGCTTCTGACCTAGAAGCGTCGTCGTATCAATTATGTCAGTAGGAACAGGGATCAGGTTAAAATTGCATTTGCTTGACAACTTAAACTGTTTAAGAACTGCACAGGCCATGGTAGGCGCTGAGCTTATCAACTTGGAAAAGCGAGATAAAAATCAGTTGATGCATCAACATGCAGGCTGCGTATTCCCTTAATTGATTGGGTTATGTGCAGCCATGATCTACGTCGGCAGACCGATTAGGCTGGTTGCCTAACCCTTTCGCATGCCAGGAGCCATGCACATTAAAGTTTATCCACTGGAAAACCGGATGTCTGATTGTGGATATGTCCGCCCTGTCTACTTTGTTTCCCGTATTCCTCCCAGCCTTTGTTATTTTAATCCCTTCAGCGCGAATCCTTACTATTTCGACGGAGTCTACATTAACGCGAAAGCCTGTGTCACGCGCATGTTCATCTAGGGCTGAATCTCGGATCAATGATTGAAATTCACTCGAATTGCATGGTTTCTTCCTGTTCGATTTTGTGTTCGTTTATCCTAGTGCCGAATTCTCAAGATGTTTGTCCGAGAGATATACTCAGGCAGCTCTTCCAATTAATTTTATATACATAATTCATCTTAATCTTTGAGGTGCGTTAATAAGGAGCGGAGCATTTTGTCTTTTAGGCGTAACTCGTATACAAGCGTTATTCAAGATTGTACTTATTACTTTTTTTAGCTGTTTAAATCGCGGGTTTCAAATTAGGCTTATAGAGTAACCAGTATCAGCAAGTTGAATAATTACTTCTTCATGGGCTCGCTCAATTATTGATACCTTCGCGGTACAAGTGTTCAATATTGTAGAACGATGATTTCGCAAATAAATTAAATACCAAAATCTGTATTTGAATGAAGGTTAATTACACACACGCTCCACAAGTGTGGGAAGAAGTGATTGAACAGGTTGGTCATGTCAAACTTATCAAACAGTGGCTTACATATGTACACCAGATGTTCACCTTACATGCCAATTTCGTTCCACAGGTTGTCATAGACGGGGATGGCAGTATGGATAAGCTCCTACTGTATATTAAATGCTCCTAAATGGTGCACGTCTCAAATAACCTCTGATAACCAAGTCCAGCTTCTGGCCTGCACGAGTGGCTCCCCGAGACCGGCGGAACTGCTTCTACCAACAGGAGAAGGGGCGAGGGCGAGAGACTGGCACCTGAAAACCAGTTTGCTTCGGGTAGATGGAGTTCGTTAGCCTGGGAGGGCATTTCGTCTAAGGGTAGGAAAACCCTGATTTCAAACCTCCGCTGCCTTGCGGGATACCCGATCTCGGGAAAGGCTTCGGGAGAAATCCCTGAGGAAAAATCTGG
Organism: Atriophallophorus winterbourni; assembly: GCA_013407085.1. Lineage (NCBI taxonomy): Eukaryota > Metazoa > Platyhelminthes > Trematoda > Plagiorchiida > Microphallidae > Atriophallophorus > Atriophallophorus winterbourni. Next base: position 31,568 of record JACCGJ010021965.1, on the reverse strand, counting down.
AGCAGAGTCTCGTAGACAGTTGGTTGGTGCACATCACTTCTTTCTGGCAACTCCCTGCTACCTTTAGGTTGCAAATGGTTGTGCAAATGCTAGAAAACGAAAGTTTCCTCTCTATCTACTCCATTTATTTTGTAACCTGAGTGTTTGGATCCAAATTATTTATGTATTTGACGAATGTATAATATACATATCGCCGCTATATCTTTGGCTTACAAAATTTCATTTTTCAAAGCTATCACCTTGCTTACATTGAGAAAATAGGCAATTCCATCGCTAAAGCTTACTTTTGCTTTAAGAACGGATAAATCGTTATACTGTTGACGATTTGATGCGCCATCAAGAATTTTGCGATCCATCGAGATTGACTGAGCTGACTGACTTTCTAGAGCGCTGGTAATGTCCACAATCGTAAACAGACGTTTTCGTCCAAGCTTACCATCACCTCATCCTTCTCACATGTAACGGTACTTACAAGGCTAGCCAAATCGATATAGTGATTAATGAAAGAATTTGTATTACCAACTAGTGTTTCCGCAATTGAGCACGGTGTTTACGTAATTCGTGTGACGGAGACAAAATTCAGTAGTCAATTAAACCGCGGTTTAAAATTAAAATTAATACACACAGTAAATCCAAATTTCTCAAGTAAATGCTGCCGCGGGACAAATGCATTACACCCTAGATGGCCTCAAATGTATCTATTTCTAAAAATATCGAAATTACACACAGTTAGTAACAGCATCAACAGTTCAAGTTCTAACTTTGTACAGTTCAATTATTTTTCAACACAAAACGTGATGAACGGGAATTGAAAAAAAAACACGGTAGATTGTTTATTTACCCACCCAATTCATCAAACGCATGTGTAATCTCGTGACCCACAACCATTCCAATGCCGCCAAAATTTAATGACCTTGGATTTTTCGGATCATAAACGGGAGCTTGAAGAATTCCAGCGGGGAAGTAAATGTGGTTCGCGTTTTCCTTGTAAAATGCGTTGACCATACTGGCGGGCAAATCCCACCTACAATCCGAAAGGAATCAAGCATTAATTGAGAGAGTGGTATGATCTGTCAACGTTATTTCTGCTAAAAATGAGAGAAATTTTACTGACCACAAGCAGATTTCCACTCGAAATAAGCTAAAATGTAAGCTGATTATTTGATAATTAGGCAAGATTGTGTTATTTCAGTCCGTTCTTAGTTATTGACAAAAGTCATTCTAGGGAGTACCGTAAAATATATCACTTTTTTCTTCACCATGTAAGCATACCAACATTCAAACGAAACGGGTAGAGTATTTTAACTGAAAGAGATATACGCAACCAAAAATGTGAACGTCTTTGACAAATGTTTATCTGATAATTCATGGCGCTTGCAATATTTCAATGGTACAATTTCAATACTTTAATACAATACTTCAATAAAATACGCCATGACGGCAGATGACCAGAAAACGCTTTTGGCGAGCAAAGGATGGGGATGTGAGCACCAAAATATATTTGAATGCTTTTTGTTATCTCCGTCAATCGATCATTCAACTGATATGGACACATGTTCTGTTGGCTAATGAAACGACATCCCTCAGTGTGTAGGTGCAATCTACTCCTGGGTTACGAACATGTTAAGATTATACAGAAACGTCGTCAAATATCGAGATGGTTGTTTTCCATCAGGGTTTCAAGTTTTCCAAGGGAATCGCTTAAGCAGTTGTTTTCCATTTTTAGCAATAAATGGATGAATAAGTAAACAAGTTGCGCTTGCATGCCACTATTGGATAATGTGTGTAAGACCTGTTTAACTTGTGTAAACAACACGAAACCGGTCATGGGATTTGCGATGCAATGCATGCAAATGAGCATTTTTGAATGATTAATTGTTATCATAACTATCACATGGAAACGTGAAAACTTATCGCGAGAGAACTGTTATGTACGTGAGACATGCCCACGTAACCAAATTTAGTTTAATGTTTAGTCTTTCTAAAATCGTAATGCAAAATGTGGTGACAACAGAACGTTTAAAGTTTGACTTATTACCAACATTTTGGATTGAATTATATTTCTAACAGACTAGAATAATAGCTCTACACGTATTTAAAAAAATACACTGACGTTAGACGTTACAAAGTAGCCTGTTTGTTTTCTGAACCCTCTAGACGTGCCAATATTTTGTGTCATACGATCGAAGAACATAATATCAAAGTTTATTTTACTCACGTTTAAAAATGACTGTTTATCAAAATATTCGTTTTCGTAACACGTGACCGGTTTCATGCTGTTGAGACAAATTGGGTATCGACAGTACGGTCAGGATTCGACTGCCTTGAATGTGGTGTCATTTTTTGTTTTACCATATGTGAAATATGAATCCGACCATGTAGCAATCATAATTACGCAGAAAAATAAACTGTATGGCACAATTAGAGATCATGTTACCGTTCGGAACTTTCAACAAAGAGATGATTACCTCACCCGGCAGTCTTTGAATTCTGCGAGATCCGTGATCTTTGGATCTGCATGTGTCGATAAATTCATTATAGGTTCATTTAACATATTGATATGAGCAGAGTAACGTGAACGTTGTTTGATGCAGGTGTTATTTTTCCACGAGAGAATTTCAACTGTTTTCAATACGCTATTATCATCACAATTCAGCCTCGTGTTCAACAGCTGAGTATTCAAGGTTGCGGAACATAAGTTACAGCCTTGATTGAATTTCACTTTTACGAATTGTATTACTTACAGGATAGAATATAAGAAGCTTAATCTCTTCTTGTTCATCAAAATATAATTTTGGATCTAGGGAAACATTAATTTGAATATAAAACCAAATTTTGATTTAATTTGATGGGTGTTTTGTATTTTTTCTTCAGCGGAGACGCGATGCCGTCGCGGGTAAGACTTGCGCCGTTTGGTCGAGATGCTCGCCTTTGTGATTGTAACACATTTTCGGAAAAAATATCAAACCTAATATTCCAACATGTCCAAGTGTAATGTATGCACTGAGAGTTGTCCGAGCACAACCTATGTTTACGATGTTTGTCAACATCAGTTACAGATAGATCATTTCACCAAGCTTTACAAGAGTGAAATAGCGAGAAAAAATTCAATCTTTGAACCCAATGTTAATCAAAATCGGCACACCCAACGTTGGGAAACCGACCCAAGCAGGTATCCAAGCAACTCGAATGAATTGGTCAGCGTTTTATTGCTGGAGATGTGTCCATTTCAAAAATGGCATATCTCAGGTTATGGCTTCGAAAAAAGATTCATAAATAGGTTTTATTTGGTTATCGTGTAAGTAAATTCTAGTTTAATTGATAACGGCTCACCTGTCTTTGTCCTTTTGGATGATTGCGTAGAGAATGTCTAAGACTTGAGCCCGAGAGCATTCGATAAAATTTTCCAAATACGTTGAAGGGCTCAGATTTTGCTGCAAATGGATGAAATATTTGGAATAAGTCATAAAATTCGTCAGTATTATTATCGTGTATATTCCGTGTATATTCTAGATTATATTTACATAATACGGTACAGTAATTGCTACCATAAATTGTTCTAAAATTCTTACAATGACGATTTCTCCTGGTCACAATTAAGCGAAATAAACTTAAACTGTTTGGAAGGATATGCTTGTGTGATATAGTTAACTGGTGAAACTTATTCAATAAATAATTCCTTCTAAGTTCGGCTTTACATTCAGACAATATTCGCACCAAATGATGATTAAAAAGCGACTGAAGAAAAGATTTTGTATCATTTAATTACTTTTATTCATCCTCAAAATCACAGATTACATATAAACCTCGGTTCGGTTCTAAACAACACTTTTAATTTTGTTGCCTTTTTTAAGTTCTTATGTATACAATCAAAAGAAGTGATTAGAAAATTGAAGTTAAAAATAGCTGTATGAAAGCAATCTCGTTTCGAATTCGGGGTTTGCTAATGCACTGCTTACAAAACTTGAAATTTCGCTTCGCTGTTACGATCATGTATAAAATTGTTTTTATAAACATTGAATAATTTTTCAAATGAACTGAACGAATTATATGAGTAGAATTCAAGTGGAAAGTAACCAGCATGGAATAAAAGGCTATCGTTTTTGATTCAGTTGATTTTGTAACCGAATTTTCATTAGTTTACAAAGAACAATTTCCCAACAACGTGCAAGCTTGAACAAATGTGATATCCAGCATTCTATATATTTGATTGAGCTTTGTGTCACACATCATGTTCATTTTGGATCTAGGTTTCATGTTGTCAAACAACAGTTCCATTTTCGCTTTGTGACCCATTTGTGGATCTCAGACTCAGGAAATGTACATCCGAAAGTATTGTTTGAATTCATTAGAATAGCAATGCAGCAATAATATTTAATCGCATGCTATAACTAAAATCGAAGAAACGACAGAATACCGTTGTAGATGCGTATATTAAATGTTTTTCACTATCACGCACAACCACGAATACGTATTTGAGACGTTTTGGCAGCCCAGTTATCAGACAATAAAACTATGTTAGCTCAATTGAACATGAATAATCAGGGGTTGTGAGCACTGCAAACAACTGGCCTTATGACATTCAGTTTGAAGTTGACACACTTAACAAATGTCCAACGTGCCTGACCAGTCTGCTCAATCCTTGAAACAAAACAATGTCAAGGTCAGTCACAAGGTTAAAGTTCATACATATAAAACGATCGAATGGAATACCCTATAATTCAGTGACATTGCTCACAAATAATCTGATTACCTATAATACTCTGTTTGCCCTATTTTCGACTTTCAGATTGAAAACAAATGAGGCAACAATGGAATGGATTTTCATGCACTTACGATTGGAGCGTACAGTCTGTCTTCCAATGATTGATCGTCAATATACGACGGATAACCTATGGACGATTTCATAGCGTTCACTTTTTCGATCGCCTTTTGTTTGTCATTTTCTTCCATCCAATCAACGTTTGCAAAATTTGCTTTAAAAGCTTCTTGTATTTCTTTGACCATTTCGGTTGCCTATATGGAAGCGTGATTCCACAATTCGATAATTTGATTTATAAACAGTCCATTAATATTGTGTTAGAAAGATGATATTTCCGGCATTTAAAGTACACAACGGTATTCACGCTGTTTGAACTCATGTTTTAGCAGTATGATAAGATTTTTTGAACCGTGATCAAGTGATTGAACAGAAAGACAGCAGAAAGTCTTAATCAGGCGTTGGTTCAGTTCGATAAAACGAACTTTGGAGTTCAATGACATGAAGATAAAGCGAATTTGAGTCGACGGTTGAAACGCGTATGAACGATAAATGCTATCTTGGTGCATATATTCTGTCTCGTTTCAGAACAGTCTTTTAACATGGTATGGTATGGTATGAAAGCACAAGCCGGATCCAGGCAAAGTGCCGCACAGTCACAGACTGCAAGGGGCTAAGAAACTGTCAGGTTACCAAGGCCTAGACAGATATGAGAAAAAAAATGAGCAGGAAGGAAAACAGCGTCAAGCTGACTCTGTGTATGAAACGTGTACATGTAGTTCACCGAATTTACATGTATGTATTGGGGTCATTCGTTTGGTCAGAATTGGCGGTCAAACTTCTCAAAAGTAACTTCAAGGTTCAAGCTTGTTTATAATTCTTCTACGGTGTATGATTCTACTGATTGTACTGTATTCATTCGGTTTGTATTAAGTTGAAAGCATGAAACCAGCTGCTGTGAGTGTGATAGGAATGCGCCAGGATACGGATATTCTACTGACCTCCTGTTTACTTGTAAACGCGAACATATAAGAACGCCTTGTTCTATATTCATTCCTGAACCGTAGCATAATAGAATAGGACAAGTTTATTATCAAACTCACCGCGATTTTACTTTTCTCATCAAATTTTTCCTTCACAAAATATCGGTCCACAACAAGGCTGAAAATACTCTGTGTTTCCGTAGCACAGGTTAACCATCGTTCCGGGTCAAATTTGTAACCTGAAATTGGAAGATGTTATCCTCATCTACGGCTGAGATAATAAGCAACTTGAAACATTTTTCTGTGGCACCAAAAGCGAGTATACATTGAGCAACTGGCGGACATAAATGGCGCGTGTAAACACAACTACAAAGATAGGTTTTGTGGTACACCAAAAAGGCGATATGACACTGCGTATTGCAACAGCATAGGCGTTTAAGTTTTCATGTGTATAATAAACATTTAGCCCACCAAATTTTGGTTCAAAAACGGATTGATCTGAAACGCCAGATGAGACGAGTTTAGAACCTATATGTGGGTTACAACGTTTAGGCTAAAACGAACATTTCTAGTTGATAAAAGGCATTCATTATAGTGCTTGATGGTAAATTTGAATTCATTTTATCTTAGCACATAATTTATGACAATATCGACTTCTTTTCAAAAATGAACGTAATAGTATGAAATATTGAAAAAGAATACAGTTATTTCCTCAATATCAAACGAAGACATATAGTCTAAACGCGTAGTCGTCAAATGACGAGATTTTACATAAACGAAAGCATTAACTCAAACATACTAAATAGGTTAATTTTTGATTTAAGCCAGAGTTACAATATCGGTGAGTGAAGAATAGGTTGCCATGAGACGTGTGCTGACAATTCCTCCTAATACATCTTTTGGCAGTTGGCGATGCTAACTTGAAATTTTCAAAACATAAGGACAGGTGCCGTTGAACAAAGCGATGATCGCCATGCTCGTTTTGAATTATTATAAAACGGAACCGTTTAATTTATTATACTGCTCACAACTCATCCATTTGTGACCAACACAATGCATCAATCGTTTATAAGTAACTTGAGTGCTTGAACGGGAGTCACTTTGTGATTTCGAGGTACGTTATACGAAACCAAATTACAGTGGCTAAATTTCTTTAGCACTCTAACAATGTTTCATGGCACGTTAAAACTATTTATACCCTCACCGGCTGATGGGTGTAAACAGCCAGAAACTGATTATGAAGTGTTAGATGTTAGGGTGATTTGTGAGCAGCACAAATGTTTCGTGTATAAGCGCTTGACTTGGAATCACTTTATGATTCCGTGTTTGAATACTGCGGTTCGTTTTACCCAATGTAACAGTATCTTGGATGCCTAATTTCACAAACGGTTTATTATTTATCATGTCACTTGCCTGCCATTTTCCATCTGATGTTTTCAAATGAAAAAACAGGATGATGGAATTTTTCTAATGTGGAACTTGATAAACATTGCAGTTTTCAGCTATCTTGTTGATAATCATCAAGTTTATGTAATAATTGAAACAAAATATCTTGGAATAACGCTTAAATCACTCTTGCTGAAAAATATAACCCTAGAGTTTGATTGATGGAGTTCAAAGCTAACAACATTCTCGATTATAATACTGCAAGCAATGAAAAAACTGGATAACTGCAGTAAATATGAGATCTTCAAATTCATTGCCGCAATAGGAAAGCTTGCAGCAACGAATGCTTAAAATGTGATCGGCCATGCTCATAAGCACGTTTTTCGAAAGTATTCTGTTGGATTAAATAACTTACCACTGTCGGCCTCCTTGTATTCTTCTAATGCACGCAGTACGGATGCTGGCATTTTGTTGACTGTTTTCCAAACAAAATGCCACAGAGCAGTGTTATGTAATACCCTGTTGAACAAGCAAATGAAAGGGTTCGTGAACTGTGGTTGAAACAAGATTATGCACAAACTGCGATTGGGACAGTTCTTATATGTTTTTGTTTTGATTCATTAGTTTGGAATATATGACCGCCAGAAGTATTAAGTGACATATCGGTAACAACCTTCAAACGGAAACAATTTGTGCAAAAAACATCCTTACAGTTAATGATTAATGTGGGAAGTAGGTTATCGCTTATGAGTTTTTGATCTCTCACGTAATTCAAAATCAATTTACAATATTTAAAATGTATCTCGGTCACCAATCTATGGATTATAAATATTTTATTTTAATGTGTATGAGAAGGTAAAGCCTTTGTTACACTAGTCATTTCTGTCTATGTACAATTGTTGGATGTGGCGTTAATACGAATACCCCACTTACCGAATTCCAGTGTTGTTCGATAGATACTCCATGTACAATTTGCATCGATCACGAAAATGCACGCTGTCAGCCAGGCTGATTTGTTCACCAGCCTTCACTGTGTAGTTGATCGGCGCAAACAATTTGCTCAAAAGCCAATGCCAGTCCAGCTTTGAAGGAGAAAATAATCGTTTCGTAATTAATGCACACGTCATAAATCAAAGCACATAGGATGACAGTGCCAATGAGAAACATACAGCTGGACGTCAAAGTATAATAGATTTTACACTTGTGTTGTGTGTATTTTATCGGTATTCCGGAAGATTCGAACCGGGGTGAATCCATAGCTTGAATTTCGTTGCTCACTGACTAAATTCAATGGAAGGGATTGAGTTGATCTCCGAATTCAATGTGAGGGCAAGACCATTCTTGTCGAATCAAATTGCATGATAAAATCAGCGAAATGTCTTCTCTGTGGTTAAGCGTCTAATAAACGCCACCAACTAATGGGAAATGCTTCATGAAGTACGTGAACTGAGAAATTGAAATTGAACAGTTGTATCAACACAAAATTTTATTTTCGTGTTCAATCAGGTTATGAGTATGGTTCCGGACACAGTACCCTCATTTTTGTCTATTGCGTGTTGGCTAAAGTATTAGTAAGTTGCTTGGGTTCAGAATGACATACCAAAATAGCTAACTAAAATGAAGCTTGTACCCCAATCACTCGCGATAATCCACTTAGAGCGAAGTTACCTTCACCAAAGAGAAATAGCACTTACGGGGACAAGCATATTATTAAAGCGAGAGTTTTGTAGCCAACGGTGGCTACATGAAACTTAATTCGGCATTGTTGATGTTGCAATTGAATCCAAGGCTATTGTTACGAATCCTGTGCCTAAGGAGTCAGCTATGATTTACCCGACTACATTGGATGCTGAAATGGTTTGATATAAAAGGTGATGGTTTATATGATGAGTTAAGAATGTACCAGAGTTGATACGGGATTCCCAAGAAATGAGCTACATGCGGTGGGTTTTCCGATGGTTCGTTGGAACTTCTTGCTACATTCGAACCGAAATTGTGTTGCAACTTTTAGCACTTGATTTCGCTGTTTAAAGATCCTCGTTTCACTGTCATATTTATTCTTGCAATGAATAGGAACTGCTTTCTGAGCACTGTACATTACTCTCGTGTACAAAATAAATCTCTTCGAGTTTGTAAATTGATCCAATACATCTGTATCACAATAAATCTGTTCTAAAATCGCATGAGAGTGACACCGTTTGCAATATACTCCAATCGGTTGGAATCGGTCAATTTTCGTATTCTGAATCGATTTTATAAGGTATTCAACGTCACGTTTTTCCCTCAATTTCTGCTGTAATGGATAACGAAATTTATTCTGGTAGCCGGCATTCACGGATCCCTCACCTCCCCGCAATTGCGTGTGGCATTCTTTTAACTATTGTGTTGATTTGTGACATTGTATACTTGGAAAAATGCGTAATTCGATTCTTTGTGAATAGACGTTGGACGTTGATGCATTAAAAATCTGTGAATGGCTCAGTAAATAACAGTAGGTAACTAAGAAGAATAATTAGTACTTTTCAATGTGTAACACAATAGGTTAGATAACAAGGTTCTAACAGTATTTGCAGTAAGCCAAGTGGTTCATGAAGTATAATGTAAGGGAACGTTGTTTTGGGGTTGTTTTTGTGTCTCAAAATGGACTGGATTTAAAAAGCCAAATTAGTTTTGAGAGAGTCGTTAAAATGTTTTACCATATAATGAACACCCGCCCCGCAGAAATCTGTGTGCCGCTACACATTGAAATTACAGAAAGTCAATGCTGACAATGTGGCGAATTATTTTATATTTTCGGTTAAATTTTGTAAATTATAACTTTTCAAATAGTCATGAAACGTAATTGTATTTGACGTGCTCTATAATAATAATAATACATTGCTTTGAATAGAGTGATAGAGTGACCTAATATGAATATTTTTCAGATTCTTAAAATAACCAGAAGAATTTTGCCATTTCAAAAATAAAATCAAAATTTCCTGAATACTGGGAAATAGGAAGAGAAAATATTCTATTTACAGTGTGAGAAAATTAACTTTCTCGACATTGATGTTATAAAATGTTATCTAAAAAACTTTACCTACCGCAAACGGCCTTCATTCGTATGAGGATATAAGTGTTGCAAGGTAATTAAGTAAACCATTGGTAGATCTCATCCATTAATTTGGTTTTGCATCAGACCGCGGGAAGCGGTGCTGTGCGGCTAGCACCGTGCTAAATTAATTTGGCACAGTTAGAGATTTGCATTCTGAAATACCCTGAAGTCTCACTATCATTTTCTGTTCTTTTTTCTTCCTCATATCTGCCTAAGCCTGGGTAACATGATAGTATCGTAGCTCACGTGCAATTTATGACTGTGCGGCAGTTTGTCTGAATCACATTTATGAATATGCTCATGATTTCACACCCTAGTTGGAATGTTAGGTTGTCATAATAATCATTTGCATGCTTTTCCGTCACACACACACACACCCCACGACCGGTTTCGTGCTGTTTGCACTCATCATGTAGGGACAGTTGGATCAGGATCCACATGCGATTGTCATAGTTATTTTCTATTATTGTCGTTATCGTGTTCAGACCTGGGAATTGCGTGGTTTGGGGTCATGAATATTTTACCCAAATACATAACCGTGGTTATTTGAAACTCTGGACATCCAGATTGAAAGCATCACGTCACAAGCGCTGTACAATCGTGGTTAGATGAACAAAATGTTGTTTTACCAAAACGTTCATTTGGGTTATCCGTGAACTATGAAGTCTCGCTAGCGATGAGGATGTGTATAATTTGATTTGACGAAACATTTAAACCTCTTTTATGCTCGATAATTCGTGTGACGGGACGTGTGTTGATATCATGTAAATTATTGCAAAATATATCAGGTAAGATGAAGTCAATATTCCTCACTTACCACTGGGCAACTCTGGGTGATATTTTCCAGAGTTGTTAATTCATAGTTCTTTTCAGGGTCTCTTTCGTTTCTCTCTTCCATTCTCTAAAAATGAAAAGAAAACTCTTATCTGCTGATAGACTTCTTGTGTTTTCCCTATAAAAGATCCAGTTACGAGACATCTGTATCTCTCACGGCGATTAATTTGTATAAAATTGTTTTCGAGTATTAGGATCCGAAAATCATTTTTAGTTAAATGGTCAATTTAATGCCATCGTATGAACGGCACCTTTCAGTCATGGCTTGAAAAGTTTTTGCTTCAACTATTTTTTCAAACACAATTTAACAAAAACTTATAACAAAAACATCATGTAGATAATTTGTTTAAACAAACCTTCGCAATTTGCTTTTCGAATTCATAAACCGCGTCAAGCTCACCGACCATTTCTCGTGGTACACCCAACATCACCGAATAATTACGCATGAAATTTCTATACGCTTTCGTAAGCTGAAACCAGAAACATAAATTTTTATGACTGATTTTCTGAGTGCTGATATTTGTGTACTTTTCTTGGTGAAACGTGTGGAAAAAACATGCAGCTAATTTGTCGTGGTCACAGACATAAATGTACCATTCGTTGAAAAGTAATAGAAAACCACAAAATTAATGAGACATTTGCACAAATTGTTGGTTGAATCATTTGCGCGCGGAACGTCAACGTCAAACAGCAAATGTTCGCTTTGTGCCATTAACATCACGCGCTGTAGATCATGAATGACCTTATATCATGTTAATCTCGAATGCATTTTCGCTGCTCATTAAGACAAACGGTTTGTTGAAATTGCCATTCGGAACGGTCGAATTGCGCGGGTAAAAAAAACGAACAGTTTGTCATGTGTGAAGGTTTGTCGTTAAAAGAGGATATACCACTACCGTGGTGTTCATTTTTCTTGCACAGTCTAGACAAGGTGATGTAACAAGGTTGATTCCAACTTATTTAGTTTGTACGCATGTCTATTCCAGTAAATTTTGACAGGGGAAAGTTTGTTCATTATTATCCATAACTCAGAATACTTTGTGATCATATATAACTAAAATCTGATCACATTTCGTGCGGAAATTTTTAACAGATTCTCACGTAATTCATCCATATTACAAGTTTGATGCAAGCTTCTACTAGCATGAACTAAAAAACGCATTAAATTTCAACTTTTCATTTCGGTTCATTGTTGAAAATACTTTCTTATGATAAGCAACTTCGGCTAGAGGTAATTGGCGCTTGTGTTATTTGGGGACTTCTGTACAAAGAAGTACAAGCTTGCTGATCAGTGATTTCTGTTCACATAAATTGGCATGATTAGGTAGCTCGTGTCATCGATATCTCATGTTATCATACACTTTGCAAATGGATCTAATAATTTGTTTTGGAACATCATTATTTAGATTTTATTAAGGCCAGAGTCCACAAATAAGTAGTATATACCGTTTGAAAAGTAGGCCAGAAGCACGCAGCTGGTTAGTGGTTGTGGTTACGCATTAGGCATGCGTATCAATGACCTGAGCTTCATTATGACCATGTGCTGAAAACAAATTTTTGCAAAGTCGAGGATAAACCCTCATTTGCAACAAAAAATTTAGCTTAATCTGTGGACTAATCCAAGTCCCACAATCGAAGAAGTGTATCACCGGTAACTGCTTCGAATATTTAGCAACATTCCGATGACAGAACGATAGTTAATTTTCATCTAAAGTTAGAATTTACAAAGTAATCGTATACGTAGTTCGACAAGCAGATCGAAAGTAGAGAAATGCACTAAACAAAAGCCTCTCAGAATCTGATAGGATACGAATCCGTGTTTCTGGGCGATTTTAATCCCCTCACGTAATGTTCACGTGGAATAAACTGTTTTGCGCATCTTGATGTAAATCTGGATTAAGGTGTTACTCTGGCTATCCGCAGCTAGAAAATGTACTTAAAGTCCTGCCTAATTTTCCATCTGGACATCCAGAAAGTGGTGCAGATTCTCACCCTAAAAATATTACTTCTTTTTCTAGAACACAGTCAACTACGCCCACCACACACGACACGTCCACACAAAGTGCCGCTTTGGGGTTTTTGCACTCATCTGCTAGGGTAAGTGGAAATAATTAAAGTAATTGTGAGGTAAAATTAGCTATTGAATCCAAGGTTCACACATAGAGCGTTTGCACCGGTAAACATTGGCGAGTGTATGTGATATGAAAACTCGTCTAACACGGGGATTTGATGGCGCAGAGAATTTTACCGCATACACATGGACAATTAATGACGATGGGTGCGCCAAGTTTAACTAAAATTTGTTTCCTTTATGCAAACTTAACTGAAAAATACAAAGTCGCTATTCTTACATTTGTAACGATGAATTAATCGCTGGTGTAAGGGTGACACAAAGACATTCCAGGATCAGGCCATTCTTTATTTTCAATTGGACTGATGTTAGACACTCTCATTATGAAAATAATAGAAAACGAATTGCGAAAATTACAAAGTCCTTTCAAGAACTTTTTGATGACACTGCTGTGTGTCTGGTGGCGCAATTTGCTGTGACATTCCAGTGAATATTTATCCAAGCAGAAAAAGTAACATGTAATTCTAAGTGTTTTGTCCATAACCGATCGGTTAATGTTTCGGAATATCGTTAAAAGACTATACAGTACGTAGGTCTTATTACAACTTGCACTTACCTCCGAATGTGCTGGATCTGTTTCATTGACATAGTTTTCGCGCTGTAGCCCGAGCGCACCAGCTCTAAGCTGACAAATCGAATGTGATATTATTTTGAAATCGATGCGTTTGAAACTTTCATGAAAAGAAAATATCTGATAAATTTAAATGCGTCACAAATGGTAAAGTTTGGTTAAAAATATTCCAGAATAAAGTTGGCGTAATCTTTGATATAAGCATCCAGTTTCGATTTTAAATCACGAATCGTAGAAGGGTTCACACGATACTGTGAATTCCACAGAAAACAATACGCACCAGAAACATGACGTCTACAATCAAGTCTTGAATACGGAATAACGAGACAACTTGAATGACTCCGTGTATTCTCAGTGGAACTGACTTTTATCAAATCGCGGAAAGGGTGACTTTTCATCCGCAGTATTTTATATGTTAGGATCATGTCGCTCCTTCCTCTCCTCTGTGTGAAATCAGTTAATCCCAGAATGGCCATTCGCTCTTGGTATGGGATTTGCTGCATCCCATCAACTAGCTTCGTCACTCAGTGGTAAATTTTATACAGCAATCCAATGTCTTTACACAGCCACAGTGCACGAACTTGGATCATGTACTCTGTATGGATATAAGTATTTATAATATGGTGGAGCGTTTTAGGGGAAAACTAGTCAAATATTTTTCTAAACATTCCCAAGATACCGCTTGCCCTGTTGAAGAATTTCTGGCATTGATAATTCTGTTTCAGGTTATAAGTAATCCAGATACCGAGATCCTTTTCAGCGCTGGTCCAATTCAAACGTTCATAACCAAGATTATATGTATGCTTGTATTGCCGACCAAGTTGTAACACTTTGCACAGAAATCAAATTGAGCCTTTGTTATTTTCAACCGTGAAATCTGATGCCAAACATGATATCCATATTCATAAACTTTCCTAATTAAAATTGGTGGGTTCCGATTATTGTTCAACGTTGCCCGAAATCCAAGTTAATTGATACAGTTAATTCGAATTCCAAATTCACTAAACTCACATCCGTCAAAAGCAGCAAATTAAATTACATCACCAAATAATCAGATAAGGTTAGTTCTATAAACCCGGTGGATACAGAAAACGATTTTTCGACATTTGAAGTCGGTATAGTGTGAGAACACCGTTACCTCTATGGTGAAATGTGAAGTGTTGCGAACATCGTGGCCAACGCCGATTTGAAAGAGCGGTGTGTTCAGAAATATAGATAAAGCAGAATAATAGGCTTGAGTTAAATTGAACTTCGAATTATCCAGCGCAGAACCGTTATCTGAGCGTCCTCCGGGTGAACCTGTTGGAATCAGAACCCAGCCACCGAAGAGATCTTCAATTTGCGTGTAGAGTGGATTGAAACCGCGCTGGTTGATCAAGGATTCATTCATGCATGAGTTGTAGTGGATCTGGGCGAGGCGGAGACCTCGACTCGGATTGGTGATGGTTTTGTTTTCTGATGGGGAAAAAATTAGCCTGGATGAAATTATCGATCACTGTGAACACATTCAACAATTGTCCAGATTCTGACATTCGCTAATTGCACGTCATTCGTTTTACAAGGATCAGATAACACATACATTGAACCAAGGATAATTAAATGTATTTTCATGTGAGCCAGTTGTTACGAAAATATGAAGTATGAAATCACAAGCCTGATCCAGGAAAGAAGACGCAGGGTCATGGACTGGACGTCGGCTAAGATACTGTAAAGTTACCCCGGCTTAGAGAGATATGAAAAATAATAGGAGACACAGATATGACAAGCGGCACAATAGCTTTAAACGAGCCACACTAATGCACAAATCGCCGTATACACAGCGATTTCACAATGACCTTGAAAATGTTGAACACAACCATCCACTGATAAACCAATTCCCAAAATATAAAAAATGATAAATCACAGCCACTTAGATACAGTATTCACCAGCTAACCGATTCACAGCTACTGGTTCTAATCTACAATTGTTTCACACTGGACTCCTTATTATTTGATATTGCGAACAGTAACGCTGTGTTTACATTTAGATTGAAATTGGGAGCACATACCATGAAGCGGCTCAAAGAATTTTTAAACACAAACCCATTAGACTTCATTACAACATTCTATCATCCTAATATGCTGTGTAAGCCCATTTTCTTTGATTTATATCATATTTCAAAATCAAAACCTGTTCCGCGAGTAACTAGCGGTTATGAGCAATTGATTGGAATATGTTTGGGACCGACCGTGTATTCATAATGCAAAGTAATTCGGCTCTGATGCACCTCAAGGACAAGACACCTTTATCTAGCGTTACGAACAGCCTCTACAGAATCAACTGTAAGGACTGTTCGGGTGTTTACATAGGACAGGCTTCCAGCGAAATTAACACTATAATCGAAGAACACCGAAAGTGTGTCCGGAGACAGCCCCGGGATGCGAGGGAAAATCAATCCTTTATTCGTGATTCTGCCTTGGCGGAGCACGTTTTAGATACGGGCCACAGCGTCGATCTAGACAATGTGGCAATATTGAGACGCGGAGGCGGTCGAAAATGCCAAGGCAGGTCGACTGGCGGTCAATAAAGTGGATGTGACAGAACTTTTCACAATCTAGCGCTCGGCACTGATGCGAAAGTAAATAGTTTTTATTCACCTTATAATTATTTAATTAGATTTTTGTTTTCTCCAAAAAATAGTTTAGCCCTAGCCCCGTTAAACAAAGTTATATTTGAATGCCACTGTTGCATAGGGTCCGTACAACGAACCAGGATGTTCAAACACAGAATCACATAATGATTCGTGGTCAAGCACTCAAGGCGCTTATGGATGACCAAAGTGATGTGCTGCTCACTTCCCCCGAAATTACACTCCACTACCGGTTTCTGGTTGTTTGACGTAATCAGGTGGAGACAGTTAGATTAGGTTCAGTGAGCCTTGAAACAGTGGATAAGTGGTTCGTTGTACGAACCATATGCAACAGTGGCATTCAAGTATAATTTTGTTTACCAATTATATACTGTTTCAAGTCTCACTGAACCTAATCTTACTGTCTCCACCTGATGACGGCATCGAGGTTATGAGGTTTATCGACCATGCTGTCGACGTCTGCACAGAATTATCCAGTTTATTCACAAAACTTGACAAAGCGTGCTGGCTACATGTAAACGTATATCCTCTTATTAAGATAAAACATGTTTTCAAAATTACTGAATTGGAAAATGTGTCAGGGTCGAACGAGCAAGTTATTGTTGGGAACCAAAGAAACAATATTCTAGAGTAAAAAATCATATTTGTAAGCATCTTCACCACACACATGCTACGGACGGTTTTGTGCTACCTGCATTAGGTATGCACGGTGCAGTCATGATACACAAGTCTTGAAACAATGAAGAAATGGTAATCTAAGTTTGTGTTTGATGGAAACGCTTGCAAATATGGATTTTTGTTGAAACGACGGGTTTATCCCTTTGTCTACGGTATTTGGATATAGGTATTTTATGATATTTTTGTGTTATTCTGCTTAATTATGGCATAAATAAAACACATGATTAATTTTTATGGATCAGATGCAAGATGCCGCCTGACAAGTGCACTCCGATGGCGAATGAAGGTACCGACGGGAGCTACTGCTTGTTTGAGGTGGTAACTAGAGATACCGTTAGTAGACAAAGGGTTAACCCAAATCCACGCGTGATTAAACAGGCCGTGCGGTGGCTTCAAAGCACAAGCTTAGTGTACTAACATTCTGGGCCAATTGGATCGGAAACGAAAATGGACCCGAAGATTGTGTCGTTATCGATGCTATCAGCTCGACATTTCATCACGACTTGGATGTAATCATAATCAGTGCAATACCGTGAGTCTGTAGTCACTTGGCTTCACAAACGACCTACAAGAATAGACGCCAGAAATTAGTTGCACTCAACTTGCTTCGCTCTAAGTTACCTGAATGAAACCGCCTATCGAATAACTAAAGTTTTATAAAAATTCTCAAGCCGATTGATGTGATATTGCTATGAAAGAGCATCCGAGAAGCTGGGCGATATGACAGTTGTTGGGTAACGTTTCATTTCTGTATAGAGGACTTCACAGCTCAAGGTATGAGAATACACAGAAAGCTAGATTAAGTGAAATTTTTTATCTCATCTCGTTGGACTTCTTAATAGGATTACTACTATACTGCGTGTGTACACTGGGTAATCAAAAGTTATAAGTAGTATCTTGAACAAAGCGGGCAAATGTGAATCATCAACCACGCTTGTACATTGATCAGTTTTGATTCAACTCAAAGTCAACTATTCTTTGAATTCCGTGAACTTGTTTGATCTTAAATGCCAATAGGATATAAACTGCAAAGCTAACATTGCCGCGTACTGATAGATCTCGAGTCTAAAGCAATTCATAACCAAAATTCATATCCGAACATTATCCCATTCCAGTAGGTTATTTGCTTTCAACTTCTCTATATAAACCAAATTTACAATAAACAGGAATACATGAAATGATGTTGATCAAGAACTCACTGGCTACGCATTTTTATGTCATATATATTAATGTCATCAGAAAAAGTCAATTAATTCCTTAACACAATATCGTATGTACAATGGAATAATGGTACACCCAAAGCAAAAAAATTAATTAGGGCAATAGCCTTGAATTATATTAGTATTCAGATTAGAGAACAAGGGTAGCAAGTCACCAACGGAGGCCGGATAATTTTCAAACTTCCTTCATCATACCTAAAAACATATTATTCTCACCTAGTAGCTCCTTGGCAAAGTGTTCTCCTGTTTTGGTTAACTTTCTCAGAACAGACCAATTGTTGTGACCGACTGGAATGTGATTGCTTTTCACCCAACGATTGCAGGCATATTCATAGAAATTGTCACACGGGGACAGGGACTCGTCCATGGTTTCTAGAATGTTCGCCGCAGTCTGGATACAACGAGGCTCTAGGCATGGGAAAGCTGTTGGTGGTGGGGCCAAAACAGAAATGGTTAACATCCAAACTTGAAGGAAATCAAAAATGATTTTGTTGACCAGATCTCGATATTCCAATTGCAACAATGCTTAATATGTATATTTATTAATCATATAAATCTTAACAGGCATCTTCAACAGTTTCTAATTGAACGGAAACAGCAATTTGATTGCAAACAAATTTAAAAAGGTCAACAAAAGTACTTCGGTTATATTATTTAACATTCTCTTGTCTTTACGATTCCCAAAGAAACGAAGGCCAGTAATGATTATATCGCGTGATGTCTACAAGTATGTTGCAAGAAAAGTTTGACAAAATTATGATTCACTCTTTTCTAGAAGACTGAACAATAATGGGCAGACGAACTAGTAAATGGATGGGCAATTGATCAAAATTCCTCTTAAAACTTCAATTCTAACGTATTCAAAGTTCGGA
Source organism: Atriophallophorus winterbourni (assembly GCA_013407085.1). NCBI lineage: Eukaryota > Metazoa > Platyhelminthes > Trematoda > Plagiorchiida > Microphallidae > Atriophallophorus > Atriophallophorus winterbourni. The sequence continues at coordinate 12,410 of JACCGJ010021965.1, read as the reverse complement.
CCACTGCTGCTTTAATCGTCGTAAATGCAATCAACCCAATTGTTGTGTAACGACTGCCAATTTAATGAACTTTCCTAACAAGCAACTGTTGTATCCAGGCAAGCGCTGAACGAGTTTATGTTCATTTTCTTTACAACACATGTTCGGCGATTAAAGAACACATGGTAGTTTAGTCAGTATGATTAGAGAGGTATTACTGCTAAGGAGCGCTAACTTAGTGCAAACGTTTGTACATAAATAGGACGTGCAACAGAGGGATTTGTTCAATGTTATTTGACAAACCTGTTTGATCGATCAATGACAATTTTCGTTGATTGATCGATAGAAAAATGATCACGTGATTTGTCTGTTTATTGCATAGGCTCAATTCTACGTGGGGCAGATGAGGTTAAGTGAAAAATCCTGGGCATTTTATCGACCGACAAAGGAAATGGTTGTCTAGAATGTTGAAAACTAGTGCTTTGTGCATTTCTAATGAAGACGTTTACGAAATTAAAAGTCGGTAAACAGTCATTGTGTTCCACTTGCAGCCATAAATAACTGAATGTTGTTTTAAGGGAATTTCATGTTATTTATTTTAGGAAAGAATTATATAATTATTAAGCAAAGCGTGAGTTTATTAGTGCCTAATATTTCACGAATTTATTTTAACAAAAATTGACAATTCACATTCATATATGCATGTAAAATAGCTATTATTATTCGATCACGAAGGCAGATACTCAAGTGTGAAACCTATGAATAATCGTCAGATATTTTTCGGTTTTACATTGCACGCATAAGAGAACTAAAAATGAACAATGAATACGATCAATATCAAGCATTAAACGCAAATAAATTTTGCGTAATATTGATCAAGCTGGTTCGCGAGATGTCAAAGTTGGTCTGACGAGGAAAACTCAACGCGCATTTAACAAATCATCTACTTCGAGCTAGATTCGACAGACTACACGGAAGCTGTCTGATCACCCAAGTTTGTTAAAAAATATTTCGCAGAGGTGAGTAGTTCGACCTTAGCGCATCTTGGCCGACACAGGCCATCAAGTGAAATCAGAGGATAGAATTCTCTGTGGTTTAAATAGTTTCCCACAGCGTGTCACTGAGACTTGGCTTAGACATTTTGAGGTAATAGGCATCTCCAATTAGCATTACATCATATTGTTGTTGTTGTTGGCCCCCTTCGGTCGATGTCGACCATGGATGTACATCACAATCGCATTAATGTTCATGTTCTACGGCTTTTTGAACGACTAAACAGTCTGATTCGGGAGAAACAATCTCTCCCGCAGCGCTGGCAACGATAGTCAGAACTCGGTTGTGTTGCATCAGTTGCACGCCGGCGGCGTGATCTGCGTTCAGCAGCGAAGAGCTGTATCTGCTCCTCCCCAGCTTGCAGACTACGGTTACATCATATAGGTTAGCATTATTACAAAACTAGTGCCCTGATCCCAGGAGTGTAAGCGAAATCGCAGCGTAAATCACTGTGGGCATTTTATGACTAACTAACCAAAGCTTGTGCGGTCAGGATTAGAAAACAGCTATTTTGCATAAAGTGCACTGTGCCGATGAATGCAGACACTAGTCCATCGTCCATAGTGCGATTCGTTTACAGTATATGATCCGATTTGATTTAAAATTGGAAAATGCTTTAAAATGCAACATTCTTCACGCATTCTTGTCGCGTTAACTTGGTTCGTTTATTAATACGGTGCTAACGCGTGACGATGAAAAATCACATCTTAAAAAATCATGCACATAATGCGTACAAGATTTTTTGTTAGAAGGCTGCACAAGTGATTGTGAATAAACTTTTTATCGTATACTACTTGCTCTTCTATTCAACGTTTCTCCATAGGTTAACGGGATAATATGCAGAAATTATTATGTTGTTATCTGATACTTCATGTTGTTCGTTGAAGTTAGGTACCACGGAGGACTAGCAAATAGGCGATGTTCTGTCTTGATTACAAGGCCAACCGCTTTCGTGTGACCGGCGCCTAACTCCGTAGTTTTCGGGTAACGTTTAACTTCTGGCACAGAAGCTCCGTCATACCAAGTGTGATGGTCAGGATAGGGAACATGATTAAGTAGCAGTCAACAAACCACATTTATTTCTACCTTACCGCAAAACAGCTTATAGTAATCCTACAGGATATCGCGTCACAACCGTTTAGCGAATAGGAAGGCCCCTGGTAACGACGAAATTCCACATGTGCTCATCCAATGATATAGAACAGCATTATTACAGCATCTTCACCATTTGCTTCTTCAGTGCTGGCAGGCAGGAGTGTGTTCCAAAATCGAACGTGAGACACGAAGACCACTAAGCTATTTAAGAATAAAGATGACAGACGCGACTACAACAATTACGAAGAAAGCTCCCTTTTGAATTTTTAGGCATCTTACAGATGCGGGTACAACTTTTAGATGATAGAGTTTACTCCAAATCTCAACGTGGATGACGCGGGGGAAAATAAACCGTTGACCTGATATTCTCTCTGAGACAACTTCAGCAAAAATGTTGGGAACAGCGTATGCCATTATACACTGTTTTTATTGATTTCACGAAAGCACTCGACTAAATCAGCGGGGAGAGTCTTTTCAAAATGCTTGATCTTATAGGCTGTCCAAAGACTGCTCAAAATCGTTATTTTGTTCCACTCTGACATGAAGGGCTCAGTCCATTTTAACCGTTTCAGTTCAGAAGCCTTTGAACTTCTCCGAGGCATCAAACAAGGGTGTGTTCTTGCTCCCACGATGTTTGGCTTTTTGGCTCTGCTTCTGAAGCGCGCTTTTAGGACGAGTACGGAAGGCATTTACCTATGCACGCGAAGTGATCCCAAGCTATTCAAACTGTGGAACTGCAGATGTAATTAGAGTGCTACGTGTCTGTCTCTTGTTTTGACGATCACCCTCAGTCTAGTATTGTGACAGAGGCAAAATGTTACCGACAAACTACAGTAATCATTTGCTGTAGAATGTATGTTTATTAAAACAACTGTTTAATCAGCATTAAACTTCCTCCAATAATTTCTTACCAGTAACATGTTAGTATGAACCAATAAAACGTTCGGTGTTCACTCACGCTATTCCGCTACACTTGATTGTTCGACAGATTTAAAGGCTCAGCTCGGCACTCATTAATATGTATTATTCATTAAGTTTCCTGGGTCTTATTAGAGGTTACTTGAATTTACATTTATGGATTGCTACTAACCCTTCAAGCTTTGTTCGTTCAACATCTATGACGCATCAATGGTACACTAAAATGGTAATAAGTTGTAATACTCAAAATAAGTATTTTGTAAACCCACTGTAAGCAGTACAACTCGTACTATATGATGTAATCATATAACAATCAACGTACCTTTCATACGATTTCTTTGAGAAACCCAGAGGCAGATGAAAATGATGAGAAGGAGAGTGAGTACACATAGCAAGACTGTCGCGGCAGTCACAAATACTGATATGTGTTTCCGAAAGCCAACGGATCGAAATGGCCGGTAGTATCGACGTTGCACTGTTTTACCGTTTCCTTTATCTTCCACGGAATCAAACTCGGGGTTTGCACTAGGTGTTACCTGGCTGAATGGGATGCAATCTTCACTCAAACAATTTCCATCTCTCGTGTTTGACATCATGCTGTCAGCAAATAGTGTCACGCGTAAGTCGCAGGTGTTTTGTCAGATGTTTGCGCACAAATATGTTGAGAGTGAACTGATAAATCCAATTGATTGATATCCAGTAGCATAGCAAAATGAAAGTTCGTTACTTGATTCAGTATAATGAGTGTATTGTCTGCAACATTCTGATCGACTTTGGAAGCATGACTATCTAAATGCCCGCCATTAAACATGAACTAATGATTTGATTGGCGGTGATTTCGGTTGAATTTAGCTAAGCCAATCAAATTCAACGGAATCGCGGTAGACAATCGATCAGCTGATTGGTATGGGCTATTAAACGCAATAATTGGGTAATGCTGCGACTCTCTTAGAGTCCAGTATCAAACACATTTCGTGCCCAAAATTCTAAACAACTTGCTCTTAGATGTTTCACAAAAATGACAAATGCGGCTTAATTCATATGAATCGTATGTGGTACCAGGTGATCCTAGTCGAATAAACGCTCGTGGTGGGTCACACTTAAACATTTGCCTGCTAAATCAAATTAAAAATACTAAATTTCCTGTGAAAAGTTCTTGAGGTTCAACATAAATGTTGACATTCCAGGCACGCTAGATGCGCATAATAAATAGTGCATAATCAAGCAAGTTGACAATAAACGCACAATGTATGTATCTTAATCATCCGTTAATCAATTATATTCCGGATGTCTGGTATCTGCAAATAACTAAATGTGCACAAATGAACTAATCTATATGACTCTGATATGTTGCTCATATACCTCGCAGATACACTCCACATCTTGTCACTAGTTGTTTGTTGTAATCAGATTGAGATTGTAAGATTTGGTTCAGGGAATTTCATTTATTAATCAACATAGCAGAAACAATTTACTTGCCCTTGAGCTCATCGTTACTCACTCGGCTGTTTAGATAGCTATAATAGTCCTGGTTAGGATGCTTTATTTAAAAGAGGATATCACGACTTATTTACGCCGTGCAGTTTTTCATGTTTACACAAATGGATGACATAACATGTATTCAATTGGGTAACGAATTTGTTTTACACGAAGCTTTGTTTTGATGCTGTGTTGTCCACGATGCGGCTAAATGAAGGATTGGAACGCACGCAGGTAAATGAATGGGGGACAGACGGTACGCAAATGGATATATAATTTTTCTTCGACAGACAGCAGATGAAGTGATTTGCAGATTCTATCGTGTCGAGCATACACTTGATAAACATAAGATAAAAATAAGTAAATAACTATTCGTTTGAACACATTTTCAGCGAATAATATGTATTTATCCACAAAAATTGCCAGAATACAATTAACGAACAAGAGATACACAATTCTAAGAAGACAAGTCATTGTTTATTGTTCACTCGTCATTTGAAAAGTTACAAACCATTTCGTATCGACTATGTTTGGTTGACGATATCTTTTTTGAAAATATCTGTTGTCAAAATGAAGAGTGACATTCGTCAGAAAACTAACTGCCATAGCGGAGTACCTTTTCAAATTATTAAATTATTATCTACATTGCCTTTTGTTCCACAAACCGAGGAAAGCGCCTGTTATACAAGCTTTAATGAGTTGATAACGAAGTTAAAATCCGATGATAATCATTGGTGTACGGGTGTGTGGTAGTTTTATGGCCGAACCATTTGTAGTAAGGTCACAACATCACCGGGAATTAAACGATAAGGTTTTCCGATTAAATTTGACCTGATACGTCAGGACAATGTCCTCAGATAGTGAGGTCAGATTGTATCAATTTGGTAACAAACCTTCGATACATCTCCTTTATAAACTTATAAGTCAGTTTAAAATGTTACATAGAACAATTTAAAGGATGTTAATCAGTGTTGGAAGTATAACAGAACAAACAAGATTATCCTTGAATGCCACTGTTACATAGGGTTCGTACAGCGAACCAGGGTGTGAGCAACACATTAATAGAGCAAACAAGTGTTTGCATTTGTTCACGAAAACCCTTAATAACATTGGTTTCAAAGGAAAACCTTTTTATCCGTGATCCAGTCTTTGATGCCTCATTAATCTTACTGGCAGTGATCGTACGTTGAGGGTGTATGTGGGTTTAGTTTGGAATTCGCTATATGCCAATTTGTTAAACTCATCTAGTTTAAATATATTCAAATCGAAACTCGACGATTATATGAGAGCTGACTTTTTTATTGGTCCACCTATTAACAAATAATTGATGTGTGTAACGAGGGCCTATAATTTAAGACATTGGTTATTGCAGCTCCAACATTACATTCCAAAGGTCGACTTTCTAAATAAAAACTCATCAGACTAATGAAAACTGAATTTGATTGAGCTGAAGACGTTACACGATTCAGTACAATTTAAGGTCATGAATTATGTCCAAAGATAGACAAACTTTAAACAATGACGTCACCGTTGTGTAAGTTCGGAACACCAAATATTTCAATTCAATGAAAAAGCAATGCATGTGAATGCGGTCCACCGCGTAAGCTCAACGAAAATACCTGTATTTTCATGGATTCACACGCTAACCTACCCTGTAAATAACATTATAGGGTACTTTGAGAACAATTAAATGCCACACAAGCTACATCATTTTACATGAATAAAATACTATCTAATTAGGATGATTTCTTCAAATGCTATGAATTTCTACTTACGGTACAAGTCTACGGGGCTCAGAATACGGAAATTGCGATGCATCAATTTCGCGAGCATCTTCAAAAGTGAGTGATTAATATATGTTTGGGAGCGATCGTAATTAAATCAATCCAAAACCACTTTTCTGCATTTCTTCCTGGATTGTTAATAATAACGCAAAGAAATTTGTATGCAATCAGTTAGAGCAGGTTTTCGGTAAAGTTTCGCGATTTTTATCTCGGTATAAAATTCTTCGGGTAACCGTTTTTCTTGATTACCGTGAAAAGGTATCTTTCTTCCTCTACCAGCGTTTTAGACGAGTTGCAATGCGTATGAGATCGGTTGAACAGCGTTCGTACGCAGCTCCTTTTGTGTGCAATCGGATGCTTGCATTCTATTCTTATAGGAATATCATACGGTGCTGTACAGCTACAAGCTTTTTTATACCATAAATTCTTGAATCTTGAATCTTGAATCTGTGTTATTGTTGAAGCACATCACTTTCGTAATTTCGTCTTAGTTGTATTTTTCATATAACGTGTTGCGTCTAGACGCGTAGTATTTCAGTAAACCCAAATGACGAAATATTTAATCTCAAGAAAATTATGGATGATGATTTTGACTGTCTTATATTTGCATGTCGGCTTCGTTCACTGACGAAACCGATATTTCTATTCATTTTCTGTTAACGATGCTTACAGGATCTCACGGATACCCTTAAAGGTCATCAAAGGTGTCAAGGTTTACAGGATCCAGAGATCAATAAGAACTTAATGCATTTCTCACGCTAACCATTGTTATATGCTTGCAGTCATAGAGAGTAACCCTTACCAAAAAAGCTCGTTTACATGCATTTACATCACACACGACCGGTTTCGTGCTGTTTGCACTCATCAGATAGGGGCAATAGGATCAGGATCCTCATGCGCTGTGAAGAATAGTAAACAAGTTGCGCTTGTTTGCCACTGTTGGATAAGGTTGGTACGATCAACCTATTCAATCACATGAGCCCAACTCATGTAGATAGGGTTTAAAGCCATAACCATGAAGAAAAACTCATTTGCATGCATTTCCATCACACACACACCCCACGATCGGTTTTATGCTGTATGCATCCAGCAGATAGGGGCGTTACAATCAGGATCCGCATGCGCAACCTGAGTGTGGGCTCATGTGATTGAATAGGTTGGCTGTGCCAATCTTTTCCAAAGGCGGCATACAAACACAAATTGTTTACTGAAGTTCCATTTTTGAGACACTGAAAAATAAAATGTGATTTATTGATAAGTAACGAATTTCGGGCCATATTGCACGATGGAGATTGTTTTATAAAGTCCTTTAAAACTACAATCATCATACCAAACCCGTTATAATAATCATTATACTTTTCAATTTGAAATCGAAGAGGCTTTATTTATTTATTTATTTGTATAAACTGAACTAAAAATATAGTATATAGACAAATAAATTGTAACATTTGAAGTAAAAGTATGCGGTACATGGAACAAACTACAGCTGTGTCATTTGTTTAACTTTTGCGGTAATACGTCATCTAAAATTCAAGCTTTACTGTTAGAGACTTTAATTTTACACTCAAGCTGACCTTTTCTTATCAATAAATTATTTTCTTTCATCAGTAACTTAGCAATCGTCTTATAGCATTTATTCATGATTAATTTGATTAGCTACAGGTGGAAACCTGATGGCTTATTAAGAAACAGATTAGTCTATACAATGTTAGGAACTCTTAGTGCAAATTCTTCGGATCTTTTCAATAAGAGTACATTCGCATGATCTGCACATAAAATCAATTATTCTGATTCCCTTAATGGTGAATAAATAAGCTTAACAAAATATTGTCTTCTGGCAATGTGAAACGGGGATGGGCAAATTGAGATACGAGAGGGTAAACAATTTTTACCCGATATCGGGTACTGAAGTTTCCATAAAGAAACCGATTAGCAACAGGAGGGTATTTTCTGATTATTGTGCTAAACAAGAAAGGTGGCAATTGGCACAGACCATGTCCTGTGGTGTTGTTATGTATTAACTTTTTTAACCATAAATCCTTGAATCCTTGAATGCTTGAATCGGAATCTGTTGTGGCTTTCGCTTCCAAACTGGATGAGTATATGACGAACCATGCGGTATATGACTGTCTCTATTTATTTTTGAAAGATTTTGTAATTTCACTTCATATACCCGTCATCCTATCGTTATTGTTAAGCTTACGGCTTTTTCTACCATAAAACATTCTGAATTCTGAGTTCTGAGTTCTGAAGCTATTTTCGGCAGAATGCTTCAAGAGTTTGCATCCTGATTAATGCTGCATAATTAGTATTTTCATTAAAATTGAGGTATCAGAAGAAGCTGAAAATTCCGGGCGAATATTTACAATCCAGCAAGTCTTGTACCCGGTAGCTCAATACTCCTATCCAGAATACCACAACGCAGATAGTCTGATGCGTTTGAACCAGAGTTTGCCAAGAATAGGCTATGATTTCAATAATAGCGGGGTTATTGTTTGGTTTCGCAGGACCACATCAAATTCATCGTAGAAGTTTAGGAAAAAGAAATCCATGAACCAAATATAGCTCGCTTGTTACAATGTTGCCGGGAGTATTTCAAAGTAACATGAGGTAGACTTATAGACCTACATTTATTTGGGACAGAAAGGTAATAAAATTTTCTCCTTTTAACATCGTTTAGAATTTGAATGGTTCAAGCATCACGTGTCATATAGAAATCATTTCCCTGCATTGTCGTTCTTTAAATTATTAGAAACTGGTTCAAGATAAAGTCGATCTGCGTATTGCTAACAATTCCATTTTAATAATAACGGCTCTAAGCATAAAATAATTTCGTGACAAACTAATGGTATCAATGCAAGCGTAGTCATTATAAACAAATATGACTCTGGTGCAAATTTGCGAATTTGATCCGTGAAGATTCCGATAAAATAGCTAGTGATCCTAATATATCCACAATATACAATTGCCTGAGTTTTATCTGAATATTGTGTATTTTTGAAAACTTCAGCACCAAAGGGATACCTGTGATGTGCTTGGGTGACGTTTTTATGGACGCAGAATAACGACGACAACCGTAGTTGCCTGCAAGTTCGAGACGTACGTGGCACAATAGACACAATCAGCGCGTAGAAAGACTTCTTCGCAAATCAAATGCAATGAATCGTAACAAATCTGCCCTGCCAGAATATTGTGCATATCAGACAAGCAGATGGTGGCACAATGCGATCAGCTTTTCAGAAACCCACACGGACCCGATTGTATTGACACTGCTGGGATGCATCAGCATGCCAGCATTGTCGTCCAATTAATACTTCATTTCCAATTTCCGACATTAACCAACGTCGAATGTTGCGCTTATATAGATCGATCTGTCTGGAATTTTGGGCGTTACTCTGAACGTATCCCGCTTGCCGGTTTACGTGTGTCTATCGAAAGTTGTGTAAAATTATTTTCGATATTAAAATGAATTACGATAAATGTACTGAACTTAACACCTTGTTCTGATCACTGAAACTTGTTTGCTATTTATAGCGAGCAAACCAATCAAAGATTAAACCTAAATATCCAAATTAGAGTACAACATTTGAGAAAACCAGTCTCCGTGTTTTTATCAAACTAAATCCATCAAAACGTTTACAATCAGCAATCTAGCGGTGACTCACAGTCATAATATATTAGCATGGAGTGTATTATCAATAGTATTGAACGCGATCTTTTAGATAATATGCAAATCACCACTCCCCGACACATCACAAAAGCAGTACACACCTTATAAGCCTAATGGCAAGAATCACAAACCCACAAGAATGAGGATTTCAAAGGTAATGTATGAATACGCCTTATGTGACAACATGTTCGGAACGAAAAGCAAACGGAGAACATTGAATTGTAAGGAGTTCGCCAATGTCGGTCATACGAACCCAGCGTGGCACTCGCTTGAAATGAACCAGTTTTCACGAAATCGACTGACAAATTATAACAAAGTGATAAGTGGCAGAGACAGGCTGATGAGTTGTCTGTAATTACCTATGGATTTCCCAAAGACAGTTGGTGTGTATTGTACTCTTTGTTATGAACGTAATAAACAACGGACCAAGTGAAATTCTCTGGTCTTTGATAAATAAGAAATGATTAACGGTCAACACTTTGTCCTCACGGTGTGAATCGTCACGGAATAAACGGGCGGACCGGAAAAGGAGATCAACATTGGTCAAGGATCCTCTAGGTGTGTGTCAAGGACGTAATGCTCGTTATGGTTGTAGTGTGATTTGACTTTACGTAATAATCACCTCTTCTGCAATTATGATGAAATTAAGGCAGCGTTTTGCCCTGATTTGCTCTTAACTGTTCTCACAACCCGAGACTCACTTCTCGAAATAAACATTCATAACCCAGTTACCCCTCCATGAATTTCTGAACCAGATTCACTTCAAACATGTTTATTTTGCGATTAAATTTATCGGTGTAAAATAGATGGATAGGTTTTTTGTACTCAACTCATATACGCGAATCCTGTTGTGTAAGCTTCAAAATAGCGATAAATTGTTGAATTAAGGTAAATCGTGCTTTCGAAACAAGTACGCAAGAAAATTCTTTTAAAACTAGTTTTGAGCTTCTAAAATTTATAAATTCGTTCGCGTACTTTAGTGTTCGTAAAAAAATATAATAGACCGTCTGTTCCAAAAGTCATTATTTTGACTGATCTGAACGCGGTTTTACAACGGAAACCACCGAGTGACTGTTGACAATTTAAAAACTTCAAGAATTGGGAAAAGTCCGATTGCGTAAATTCGTCCTGCTGTGACAGCTTTGAGAAATACATGTCAGGGACCAGCAAATGTATTGAATTGCTGTCACTCCGGAGATGTGCCAAGGTTTTTTGCGTAAATTCTTTCATGAACCACCATTCATTTGCGATTGTGAATGGGCAAATTTATACCAAAAAGGTTGAAAGTAAATGTGAATTGGTTTTTTAGGAAATAATTTCAACTCGCATTTATAGTACTATAGGATGAGGAATGATTGAAATAAAATTCACGTATTTTTAACAGATCATTTAAAGCAATGGTTTAATGTTTTATAACCTTGATTTTTCGTACTATGTATTTGATTTACACCCCAATGTATCGAACGAAGTAATGTCCGGTAAGTTAGGGAAACTAATGAAACCGATGGTTCTAATCTAAGTAATGTAACATAGTCTAGGTCGTATTTTGATTTCAAATAATATAAACATACAATTAGTTCAAGATTTTTCAGCTAAACATTTGATGAAAGCGAAGGAATTCATTTGCACTATTTCCCATTAAGCTTCACAATATGTGCGTAAGAAAATAGAAATAGATCTTATCAAAATCAACCAATAAACAAAAATAAATGGCATGTGTTGTTACTTAAAATTGTCTGGTCGATATGGACGTTGGTCAACGTAATGAAAGATCATGAACTAGTCGTTTGGAGAACATAAATGTGGTCTACATATTTTTATTGAATTCGCCTCAGCTGTCAGCAAGATGTTTCAGCCAACTCTTCGTGACACGTTGTGAGGGAACCGTATAAACGACTGTAAATGTCTTTTCCGGCTTAACTCGGTGCCCGTGTCAATCAGGTGAGCTAGAATCGAGCTATTCACCTTCTTGGAACAAACTACAATGATGCTGAGGCATTCGCTTTACTAGTTTCCGCGTCGTACAGTTAATGTGTCCTGCTCCACTGGAACAGGTAAATTGATAAATACATATTGAGCTTACCTGACGTGGTAGCTAGTCTTTAAGCTGCCGTCTGATTATTGGTTTGTTTGTGAAGGTAGTGCTAGCTCTTCCAGAGGTGAATGTTCCGTTTACTATTTGTTCGAGCTTGCGTGTCAAGGAGTCTCTCGAGGCGTCGTCTTTAAGTCGAAGCCGAAGATATAACATTTTCTTCGGTACAGTTGGTGCGGTTATACTTTTTGGCATTTGGCGCATGAAGCACGATGGATAGCCATTCGTGCTTAGAAAATTGCGTATCAGCTCAAGTTCCTCAGCCAAATTTTCTTCAGAGCATATTAGAGTTGCTCGAGTGAATAAGTTATGCACCGAATTTAGTTTAATCTTCATTGGA
>JACCGJ010021964.1:0-14862 GCA_013407085.1 Atriophallophorus winterbourni | reverse complement strand
AGTGTTCGTTGTTCCGATTGCTTTATTTCTAAAAAGAGTGAATGATTTATTCTAGCTAGTGTCATACTAATCTGTTTTCACGGTTGATGCCAAAATTAGCTCCCAGCAAACTCCAGTACGGATTTCGTAATGCTTTTGATATTTTACACTCCATTTACGATCAGTGGAGGCAGGAACAGCAGCTGATTACGAGCTGCTTGACGCGTTTCGGATTTGTGAATGTTGAGTGGAAAACAAAGTTAAACATGTATGTCACTGTTATATAGGGTTCTTACAAAGAACCACGATGTTCAAATACAGAATCACAAAGTGATTTCTGGCCAAGGGCTCGAGGCGCATATAATGTATTGTGGTATGGGATGGGGATGTGAGCACTACAATACAGTGGAGTGGAAACATGTGAGGCACAATAGGGAATTGGAATATACTCGAGCTTGAGGTTGTGCTCATGTTGCGAAACGGTACACACGGCGGATCTGCCTTACATGGAATGTTAGGATTGATTTTGTATGAATTGTGATCACAAATACGTATATTCACACTGCTATAAATTGTATGCTCGTGTAACGTTATTGAAAATAGGTATTTAGATGGTAGTAAAGTCAGAGGAGTTTAGGATGCTAGTAGAAGGTGCAGGATAAGTTATATATGAATCTTTGTTGGTCTCCTTCAATCGAAGTGCACCGATTGTCACATACTCTCTACCTCCATGCAGTGTCTTGCGTCTACGGTTCAGGATTCGTTGATCTGATATGAGGCATTTATTACGCATGCGCTGTATACCATTATTTTTGTCTTTATGGTCAGCATGCAGGGCAAGCGCTCCAACAGTTGCACCACTAATCTGCAATTTTCTCCCACTGACTAGCGAGAAGTTATCTGCCATAGTTCAACGGATTCAGGTGATTTGACGTAGAAGTTCAAAACATGGGCAAACTTAGAACTCTAAGATCTACGCGGTCTATATGTGAAATCTCTTTCTGGCGCATAATCTAGAAAGGATTTATATAAGTGTTCATCAGGACGATGAAACCACCTTGTCCTAAAAAGTATACTTACTTTAAAGCAATGAAAATATAAATCAGCATGGAGTAAGAACACATCTATGCGTAACGACTTAGCTATTTCCCGAACTGACTGAAACCTTCATGCCAGAGTGGAGTGACATGAAAGTGAACACTATCACCACCAACATTCTATTCATTTTCCTTCAGTAATCATTCATGCACGGGGAATAGTAAACAAATTTCGGCCCTTGGATAACGGCTTATAATCGTTGATTTGTTTTCCTCTCACAAAATACTTCACAACTTGCAACCCACAATAAATCACCTAGCTGCATCTGCGATATGGTATTAACGATCTGACTACAACAAAAACTCTCAAACGAGAGGCTTTGTATCACTCCGAATGCTTTACTCAAGATCTTGTGAACTCACTCAGAGAAACCTTATTAAACAAGAATGATTATAATCAAAGCAATGTAATGGAAAATGTTTGTGACCGATCGGGGAATCTTAACCATGAAAAAATAAAGTTTGTAATGAATCGGTGAGAGTAGTTTATTGGTAACGTTTCGCTTCTGACACAGAAGCTTCGTCGGGCAAACATCCAGAGAACTCAGTACTAGGATAAGTTAACACAAAAATCGAATCGGTAAGCAGCCACGCAATTCCACTGAATATCAAATACTGATAAGAGATTCAGCACTAGCTGAACACGTGCTGGACACAGGTCACAGCGTAGATCTTGATAACGTAGAAGTGATAAGGCGGGGAATAAAACCATACATGGAAAGACTTCACGCTGAGGAGGTTAAGATAACAAAGGCTGGTAAGAATGCTGTCAATAAGGTAGATGGGGCTGATATCTCCACAATCTGGCGTCCTGTCCTGCAGCGGATAAACATTAACGTGCGTAACCCCTAGTGTGCGCACTGATTACGCAATCGCGCTAATCCGTCAGCAGATGTCATTCACACCTGTCAAGACTAAAACAATTAAGGGATTATACGGCACGTAGGGATGGTGATGCGTCAGTTGATATTGAACGCGCCTGTCCTTCTTAACGAGCGCAGAACCCACCATGGACTGTGCAGTTCTTAACCGGCTTATGATTGGTCAGGTTAATGCAATTTAAGCTTGATCTCTGTTTGTAATGACACCCTTGGACTGACGGAGCTTCTGTGTCAGAAGCGAAACGTTACCAATAAACTACTCTCACCGATTTATTACAAACTTTATTTTTTCATAACCTAAGCAGCTTGATTGAATTTTTCCTAGGAAGAAATAAGATTATTTTCATTCGTCTGGTAATATGCTCCACGTGAAAGCTATTTGGACACAAAGTGTTAAACCTTGACACACCTTGACCTTGCCCGCTCTTCTTCTTCTACTTGATAGACGACAGGGGTCAAGCCCTTATAAGCCGCATCTCTTTCTATCAGCAAAATAGTCCAGGAGTACCTCAGTTGAAGAAATCCTGTCCAGTGGCGTACAGCTTCGTCGTTATTACAGACAATACATTATCCAAAAGTTGCTTGAACTGGTTTTCAGATCTTGCCGCACTAACCTCTTCCAGAAGCGAAATTTGTAGATATGGCACTCGCGTGGATACTTGATTCGATATTATTTAGACCAACTATTTGTAAATCAATATATTGATTTTTGCGCCCACAGATGACGGACTCATTATCATGGTCTTCGTGTTAGTCGGTGTGGTATTGAGCACACTGATCATCATCATGTGCGGGTGTCGCCGTACCATTTGCCGCAGGTACCGGAAGAAGCCGGATGTCGATCACGTGAATTTGGTCAATGTGGCCAAGAATTTTGACATTTGAAGTGGCCCGCCGCTTTCCCGTACCACCACCGAATCATCCAATGCTCAAAATGGCTGCATGATCAATCCACCGAGGTTTTTTTATTTTCTTGTGCACAATTTGGAAGAAAGTATACTTTTTGACTTGTATTTTTACGAGCACATCACGGGGTAGGATGTTGATATCAAATGTCGGGTTTCAAGCTTATCAATTTATGGTTGAAAAGCAATTAGCGTTACAATTATTACAGGGTTGAAAAATGGATACGAAAATATAAATGTATGCATCGAGATTTGGATAAGGCAGAATTATGTAATGTCAGTATGTGGAGGCAAAAGCTAGACTAGTTTTGATTTCAATAAGGCTAAACGCGTGAAGCTCACCACATTCGCCGATGTACTGACTAAATAAGTGACAGTCCTATCTGGAATGTGGGATATCCAGCATACACTGGTGTTCTCTGAGAATTCTGAGAGCTTAATTTTGGAAGATGGAAAGACCTGACAAGGAGATCCGTTCGGTTGGACAACCACAACAGGTGTTGGTGGCTCCTTCTCGACTGGTCGGGCATATAACGCTACTTACTATTGTCAGTCTGCAGAAACATGCATAGAGGCTTAATCCCGATCGATCAAACGGTGGACGGAAGCCCAAGCCATGGGGCGTGTGACCACATTAGTGATGGCCGAGGTTCAATACTTACATGAGGTAGAGGATATGCACAGCTGATGAGCTCAAATAAGAGCAAAAAACGATCACAATTCTTCCAATGTGGATCGTTATGATCAACCTTGAAAATATTTCGAAAGATTTGTTACTGATGAGTAGTCACAAACATTGGAATAACTTATCCAAAATATTAATTACCTTGTACGCTGGAATGAAGTCGGCTTGCGTCCCGTTTAGGAAAAAGTCGTTCAACGCATGGCAGATTTTCAGCACCTCCGAAAAATTTAGACGCTTGATGATATAATCGATTCAAAGTGATATCTCATGTAGAATAGAAAACTGTTTTCATATGCGACTGTCAGGAGAATGCGAATGTTCCAGGAGAAAAATTGCTGTTTGAATCAAGCACATCTCCCTCTGTTCACAATCCGTCTACTTTTTATGTCTTACCACAACTACGTAGCTGGAAACCAGTTGTGATCTCTATATGATGTTTATGTGAGCATAAAATATTGTTGGCTGTTTAAACGCGATTCAATTATTGACCGAAAAGCACCCTCCTCATGGTCAACTATAGCTGAACATATCTGCAAATTGTTTGAGTACCATGTGTCATTCATTTCAAAGCTCACCGAGCTTGATTTTGATGTCCTCGTCGTTTGACTGGAAAGATCAAGAAACCGGTCGTGGAGTGCAAGTGCGGGGATGCGAGCAAAACAGCCCGATGATCTTTAAAATTGATTTTAGCGCTTGTAGATAAACCACTCTTTGATTCTCATTTTGAAAATTTGTATCGGTTAAATCCCACTGTGGCGAAGCGGCTTCAAAATCTAAAACGTGTTAACCATTCACACACTGCTTCATATCTCAATGATACGAATACGATGCCTCCATTATATGAAGGCAAACCTTCAGAAACCGGTTCAGTATTACGGTGCATGGATTGCAATCAGACGCAAGACCATTTTACGCATTCCTTGTCAGATTTGCTCTTAAAAATTTCCTCAAACTTTAACAAAAGCCGACATATGTAGTATGAATCTGCTCATGACTCAGATGAGACAATTTTCTTAAGAACGCGCATTAAAATCACCTACTCGTGCAACCGAGTTAGCAGCTTTAGAATTTGGAGGAATTAAAATTTATACGTAGGTGTAAGCCTCATAATTACTTAATGTATACACTTTTGGAGTAGGGACAGTTCAAGCATGTTTCATATGCATTAAAACAATACAAGGTTTGTAAACAAAGTCTTTCGTTGATGTTACTGCTCTGTTGAGCTGCAAACTCTGTTCAACCACCCTATATAATCATACAAATATTCATGGTTGTAGCGCAAATGAGAAAACAATAGTCATATCTACGGGCATTTTCATCACCCCCAGAAACTGTGAATATTACGACTCAAATTAACTGCTTTGAGAGTTTTACTTAAAGTTGAGTGCTGCTAAATTGACCGCGTACGCGTGGAGGGTATGTACGGCTTACTTACTGCTAAGATTAACAGTAACGTTTCAGCGAATATGAATATATTGTTCAAACGACTATGCTGGAGGGATCCATCTTAACAGAACCTTACTGCACCGGTCTTCGAATAATTTCTCTCGAGATAAACGCTCAAAACTACGACGGGTTTTGTAATGTAACTCAAGGTTGAAGGTTTAGCTTTGGGCTTATATTTAGTTAAGTGCCTGTCCCAACTATAGAAGCACGCACAGTAAGATATTTCGATAAGAAAATTGCGATTTTCATCACATGAATAATATTTTTCAAATTGCATGGTTCCCAGAGGATTCACAATGACCGATTTGCAACATTGAACTTTGGAATGGAAGTTGTAACCTAGAGCCACACGCATATACATTAAATGGTATACATTGTATTTAGATCTACACAATTATTCGGATTCATTAACTACGCTCTAATAGCTACGCATGTTTGAAATTGTTAAATGTAAAATCGCGGTAGAAGCATTTACGGGAGTATTTTAGAAAATATTAACTATAACCGTGACTATATTTACTTAGCTAAGGGAAATCGTGAAGGATTATTTAGGAATTCCTATTGGCAGATAATCCGTTTGGAATGTCTCGACATATGTTTCCCGAGTATAAACGAACGAGCGTCAGTAAAAAAAATATCCATTAACAATAAATCCGTATGTGTATGCATTTCCATCACACACGCCCCACATCTGGTTTTATGATTCAAGGTAATTGTAAGTTTTAATGGTCCCAAAAACAAACACTTTACAGTAACCATAGATTAAAATATAGGGAATGCATAAAAACAACACCAATGTTTTATAAATACGGGAAGTCAGCTTGTTTATTCAGGTGCGAAGTTGGATATGATCAACATATACTTGTCAAGTTCAGCGTTGAGCAAGTTTAGGCTGGATGCACAAATAATATGTGAGGTCAAAGCGTTCCCTTTTTGCACTCAGCAAGTTGGGACAGTACGATCGGCATCAGCATGACTTTAAACAATTCATTGTTTTTCAGCATACAGTTTTTCTTTATCAGTACGATTACCTTGAGCCTCTCTTTCATCATGTATCAAATAATCAACCATTCCTAAAAATAAATTGGGCGCACACAATTGTTGAAAAAATAAAAAAGATAGCCTAGTGTCTGCCTACTCAAAAATCATGTGTGATGCAAATGCATTCAAATGAGCTTTTTTGTTAAGAACAGCCACTGTTTTGTGCTAATAAAACCAGAAATAAGACACATCCCCTTGAGTATTGACCACTTGAGTAGAAAATGTATAAGGGTGTTTTTGATGAGAGCCTAGTATTGGATAGAAGTTTTATCGTGGAGGTGTCTGCAAATCACGAACTTTGGGAGGAAATAAATAACACCGCCATTAAGCACATCACAAAACAAAAAGTGCCGAAACGTTCTACATTGGAATCCCAAACCCGAAATAAATCGGGTTTCCGAAGGATTGCATTAAAACGGATCAAGCGACATCATTCTCAAAAGCACGAGGTAAAGCAAAACGTCGGCCGATATTGAACGGTATGCTTTTGTTAATGTCAGTCAAAGAAGCTCAAATTGTTCATTTAGGTTTTTGGATAAATAATTCTTATTTACAGACTACTCATCAGTACCATGTTGCTTCACATTTTAAAGGAAAGTCCATCCAAAGGATGGATAGATACTATAGCACTCAAGAATGTTCGCTTTGTAGATAATCACGAAAGTTCTAAATCATTCAACAATACAGATAAAGAAAACAGTGAATTGATGTATGGTTTATTGATCTGAAGATATGAGTTAGATAATGGAAGAGCTAAACTGTGCGGGTATTGCAAGAAACGCAACTAAAAGATACGCATCTTTTAATTATGCGACCTGAGCCATCATAACTACGCTCACGCGAGTTTCATAACATCGCATCATGGAAATTTCATCTATATCGTTAACATGTGTTCAGATATCTTAATGGGCATGTACATCGTTGATATACTTTTTTCGAAACAGGCGAACCACACGTCTCTCGATAATAGATATAGGTTTTAATTGATAGAAAAACGAAACATTTGGCCAACACAACGGAATCGACAATCAATTTAACCTCACAGCTTTTCTAGAATTAGTTGTTCTTTAGTAATTATTTCAATGATCGGTTACACCAGATAGTTTCAAAATCGTGAGTGACTAACTATTACATATTCATCGTGAGATCCATAAATATGTTACTTAGTAATCTATTATCGACTGCCAAGCCGCCCACTCTGTTTCAACATTACCAAAAAATAGCCTAATGTTAACCAGAAGAGTATCATGCCACATAGCCATGACCAGAATTAGTGGTCGTATTGCGTAATATGCACATCAATTCAATGCAAGTGAACACGGTTAATGTCGGTTGACACGGTGTCTTACATCTGTGAAAACGCACAAGTAATAAGGTTATGATTAAACAATTTCTGGAAAAATATTCTGATCAACTATAAGGTGACTATCATCTACTTACTTTCGCATCAGTGCTGAACGCCAGATTGCAGAGATTCAAGATTCAAGAATTTATGGTAAAAATATCTCTTAACTATAAAAAAACCACAGGATATTCTTATAAGGACAATAAATATATATACAAAATGAATTGAGGCATGTGATAATTAGAAAGATCAACAGTTTGTAGTTAAAAATGTCATGTTTTGTCTCGGTATGATGGAAAAAATATTCGTTTGGATAAAAATCATGTCATATAAACAAGATGCAGGGTGGAATTACTACGCATAAATATATCCAATTTGATCCTTAAAATCCTTTTAATAGATGATTGTTCAACATTTGACGGTAAGGAGTTTTATAATAAACAAACGCGCACCGAATCGAAGAACCGACGGCAGTTCCGTTGAGAATGAGGAATATCAAATGCCAGTGGGTGAGTAGGTGTGATATCGTTTGACCGGAGGCGAAATAGATGCCTCCTCAACCTTTTTGACATCATACCGACGGATTAAGACATTTCGAGCGCTTCTGTATGTAAGCGCTCACAATTCCGTTAAATACTGTGTTTTACCACTTCGAAATTCTATATCTGGACGAGAACATCTCTCGAAAAAGTCACATTGGTCGCAAACAGAACTCTGTCTTTGTACGGAAATCTCATTCAATGGTTCCGAATCGATATAATATGCTATTCGCCCAAAATCAACCCACGTCTTACCGCTATAACTGCATTGGGGCGCTTAAAATCTGGCCGTCTAGGTGACATATTACGATTCAACTACCAGTTCTAAAACTTCAGTGGAACACATTTCTGATGGACTGATTCGAAAGCCGGCAGTCAACAATGGACAAAGTTCTGGATTCCTTCCCGTGACAAGTATCAACACAAAATTACCTGTACAACCGCAGCGTTGTTTGCCAACGAACCTACACTCATCGTGTTCGAAACCTCATTGAATTCGGTTAAACATACGTTCTACTAGAACTGATAACTGTTAAGAGACACTTCCTCACTATGTAAAAATGGGAAAAGTTGAGCTGTCAGTAATGGGCGATAATACGCGGGTGCATCAAGGCTCAGTGCCTGGTCCAATACTCTTTCTTATTTTTGTGAATGACCTGGCGCCTGCTTGAGTTCATGTTGCTTCCTGTTTGCAGATGGCGGTAATATACTAGAATCCGACAGCAGAGATACTCTTACCTTGGATTTAGAAGAAGTGATCAAACGGACAGCGGCATGATGCTCGCCACAAAACTTGGAAAAGACCTGCGTTCTGATTACTGATTCGATGACGACACAACTAGCATTCGTCGAAGAAACCATGGGAATAGCTGCAGCTCGGCAGTACTGGAAACAGAACTTGGGAAGCATATGAATTGCATACTTAATGTCGATGTGTCTGGGTGTTTGATTAAATAACGTCGAAGGAAATCTATGCGCGCGATTGGCTTTTAGTCACATTCATCTCTATGCAAATGCATCGCCAATTGCAGTGACTAATCCTACACTGTATTGTAATAATTATCCGAGGAATCGATTAGTATATGTTTTGGACCGATCGTTTATTAATATTGCAAAGAAATTTGAATGCAACCAGCTAGAGCAGTTTTTGGTAATCTTTTTACTTTTGACACAGAAGCTTTGTCAGACCAAGGGTAATAGTCAGGACAGGGAACTTAATTGAGTAGTAGTCAACTCCGACAACTGATTTGACCTTACAGCTAAACTGCCTATAATGCGCCTAAGCTGTGTCACGTCTCGTGACAATGAGTAGGATCAGTGGTCAATTTTCCTACTAGTGTGTATCCACGTCAATCTAAAATAAGTGAACATGGTCAATGTCTGTTGACACAGCGGCCCACATGCGTAAAAGTACATCACTGACGGGGCTAAGTTTAAGCTGTTTTGGAAGAAAAACAAAAATCTAATTAACGAGTAGGTATAAGGAGAATAACAACTATTAACCTTCGCATCAGTGCCGAGCGCCAGTTTGTGGTGATTTCTGCCCCATCCACCTTATTGACAGACAGTCGACCTGCCTTGGCAATTTTGACCGCCTCCACACCTAGGCGTTGGCTATACGGTTTAATGCCGCGTCTCAATATTTTTACATGATCTAGATGGTCGCTGTGGCCCGTATCTAAAACGTGCTTCCCCAAGGCAGAATCACGGATAAGTGATTGATATTCCCCAGCATCCCGGGGCTGTCTTCGTACAAGATTTCGATATTCTTTGATTCTAGTATAAATTTACTTGAAGTCTGTCCTATGTAAACCCCAGAACAGTCCTCACAGTTCATCCTGTAGATGCTGTTCTTAACGCTAGATAACGGTGTCTTATCCTTGAGGTGCATCAGAACCAATGTTGCTGCGTTCAAAAGTATAATATTAATGGGGATACGACACAAAGAATGATTTTAATGCCCCAGGCAAAGATGCTGGCAACTTGGGTAAAGTATATATAAACTGCAATGGAGCACTAACGCAGAAGTGAAATTGTTTATAAATAACGTTTGCTTCCCAAGGGTTTGCTAAGTATGTAGTGTCGAAGTGAACCACCTAGCGATAGACACACAAATCATCCACATTAGGCGAAGCTGGAATCTTGAATAGAGATTTTGGAGAATTGTTATCTGAAACGTGAGTAAGCACATACAACAATTTTGAAAAAAGAAAAATACAATTGCCACAACAACTTAACACGAAAGAAATTTTGCTCAAAATGGAAAAACGATTAGAAACATTTCCTCCACACCCTATACTGAGATTGTAATGGGAAAAGACGTTTATTTTCCCTAAAAACTCAATATCTTTAAAGATATTACGACTCTATTATGACACTATGTCAACATAGATTTGAATTATTTGGCGCGAAAATCATTTTTATTATTTCATCATTTCCGCATATTTTCGCCCTTTATTCTCATTGGTCCATCAATCCTTGACGCGGTTTTAATGTGCTATTTTTTCCCTTTTACATTCTATGCCTATATATATGGATGAGTAAACCATGTTTGTCATTATTTGGAAGTGAGCTGCCATACGAACTTCTCTGAAGCCTTCGTCATTTCTCTCAATAGTCGGTTGGGCAATATCTTGGGAAGCTTATACGAGTGAAATATTAGCTCCATATCAAGAAGGTAACAGTTTGGCGACGGGTTTATCCAAGTTACGAAATCATGGAACGATCCAAGATGGAAATTCTGCTGGAGTGACAAATGATGCTGATGGAACGTCTACTGCAAAAGCAAGTACCAAGCACAGAAGCACGTGCTATTCCACCCTCCGTTGACGGAATTGCGAACAGTATCGCAGAATTTGCCTATGATCCGGAAGCAAACGTCACGTTTGAAACTTGGTTCAGACGTTATGAAGACCTTTTCCGTGTTGATTTTTCAGCCCAAGATGATGCATGGAAAGTCCGGCTGCTGCTACGTAAACTTGGCCCAGCAGAGCTGGATAAGTACTGCAACCTGATCCTTCCCAAGAATCCTCGGGATAGAACTTTTGATGAGACGATCAAGTCACTGATTGAACTCTTCGGTGAGCATGTATCTCTATTAAACACTCGCTACAGGTGCCTCAAGCTGAAAATGAACGACACAGACGACTTCCTGACACACATGGGCATTGTCAATCGCGAATGTGAACGCTTCCAGTTGCGATCCCTCACAGACGATCAGTTCAAGTCTCTGATATTCATATGCAGCCTGGTGTCTCCGCGTTTCGCTGATATTCGAACGCGACTGCTCAACAAACTTGAGCAAGAACCCTCATTCACTCTCCAAGCCATCGGTGATGAATATCTACGACTGGTCCGTCTCCAAGAAGATTCGGCAATGATTCAACATGGGAATCATGGCCCCGACATCGTCCATGCCGTTCAGCAGAGCAATTGGCATCCACCACAAGTTTCCAGCGCAAAGAAGCCACCGTCTCCATGTTGGCATTGCGGAGCCTGGCACTATGTCCGATATTGTCCCTTCAAACAGCACCGTTGCAGTCAGTGCAACGTCACAGGCCACAAAGAAGGATTCTGCAGATCCAGAACGAAACAGCAAGTTTCGTCGAAACCAAAGATTTCGAGGCCATTTTCAAAGCCACAGCAAAACCAGCAGAGGTTTTTATCAAAGCCCACGACTCCTTGCAAGATTCATCAAGCGGACATGCACTCAGCGTCACAACAACACTCCAAGTAAGTTCATATCCGAGACGACGTTTCATCGCAATCCAGATCAACGGTATACCCGTTCAGCTTCAACTGGATACAGCATCGGACATCACAATCATCTCCGAAGCAATGTGGAAAAACCTTGGCAGCCCACGTATCTATTCACATGTCCGCCTGCAACCAGTGCCGGTGGTGGATCGCTCATGTTAATCGGGCAACTGAAGTGTTGTGTGTCTTTCCGAGAGAAAACAGCAACATGTACCTGTTACATCGCCAAAGCGAACTTGAATCTTCTCGGACTCGATTGGATCGAAGATCTCCAACTGGCAGATCAGCCAATCAATGCTCTGTGCAACCAAATCCAGTGCAGCAGTGCACCCTCAAACAGAATCGATCAAATCGTCAACCGGTTTTCCGATCTGTTCAAAGAGGATCTTGGTAAGTGCAAGCATACACAAACAGTCCTCCAACTTCGTCCAGGATCCAAGCCAGTATTTCGCCTCAAACGACCTGTACCATATGCCTCACTTCCCCAAGTCGAGATGGAACTACAGCGTCTACATGAACTTGGAATCATCTCTCCGGTAACGTACTCATCTTGGGCAGCACCCATCGTCGTGGTGAAGAAAACCAATGGCTCGATTCGCCTTTGCGCAGATTTCTCAACTGGTCTCAATGATGCACTTGAGACTCACCACTACCCGCTCCCGTTACCAGATGATCTCTACACCATACTTAATGGCGGCACATGCTTTGCAAAACTTGACATGGCAGAAGCATATTTTCAAATGGAAGTCGCACCTGAATCACGTGAGTTTTTAACGATCAATACCCATCGTGGACTGTATCAATTCAACAGACTCCCATTTGGCGTGAAGACCGCACCCGCGATCTTCCAACAAGCGATCAACACGATTTTGGCAGGTATTCCAGGCGTTGCGGTCTACTTGGACGACATTCTAATCGTTGGCCGAAACACAGGTGAGTTACAGTCTCGTACGGAAGATGTTTTACAAAGGATACAAGACAGCGGTCTCCGGCTTTGTACAGAAAAATGCCAGTTTTACCTGGATTCCATCAAATACCTTGGTTTCATCTTCGATGCTTCTGGTCATCATCCTGATCCAGCGAATATCCAAGCTATTCAACGAATGCCAACACCCACAGATGTCTCTACGCTTCGTTCATTTCTTGGACTGGTAAGTTACTACAGCGCGTTCTTGCCGTCACTACACAATGTTCGTGCACCGCTCAACAGCCTTAACCAGAAAGACATGGCATGGAACTGGTCACCCGATTGCGAAGATGCTTTCGTCACAGTGAATACAATGCTGAGTTCCGAGCTGCTGCTGACGTATTACGATCCGGTATTATCAATCGTCGTAGCCGCTGATGCTTCTAGCCATGGCGTTGGTGCGGTCATCTCTCACAAGTTTCCTGACGGAACGGAGAAAGCTATCATGCATGCATCACGAACACTGACACCAGCAGAGAAGAAGTACGGCCAGATAGAAAAGGAAGCGTTGGCCCTCGTGTTCGCAATCAAACGGTTTCACAAGTTGATCTACGGTCGAAGTTTCACCCTGCTGACGGACCACAAACCGCTCATTTCGGTATTTGGATCGAAGAAAGGGATCCCTGCTCATTCAGCCAATCGTCTGCAACGTTGGGCCCTCACTTTTCTTGGTTACGATTTCAAGATTCAATACCGCAGAACAGAAGATTTTGGTCGAGCAGGCGCCCTACCCCGTCTACTCTCAAAAGAAACAGGCAGTGACGGGGACGTGGTGATTGCAGCTATATCTACTAAGCAGTATGTACGCGATCAGTTGACCACAGCAGTGCGAAACCTTCCCGTGACGGTCGCAGATATCAAGAGGACCCTGAACGACGACGAGGTTCTCTCAGAAGCTACCAGATATGTTCAATCTGGATGGCCTAGGCTAGCACCACAATTGAATGACAATCAACTGTTCCAAAGACGGGAATCCTTATCAATCGTGGATGACTGTCTCATGTTTGGTGCTCGAGTCGTTATTCCCGCTGCTTTGCGTCAACGAGTAATACGTCAATTTCATGCTGGACATCCAGGGCTCAATCGGATAAAACAATCGCTCGAAGTTTCGCCTACTGGTCAGGAATGGACGCTGATATCACCGAGTTTGTCAGGCGCTGTACCAATTGTCAACAAGCGGCAAAACTTCTTGCTCACGCAACACAGATTTTGTGGCCTCGACCTGAGAAACCTAGGTCGCGTATCTACATTGATTTCGCCGGCCTACTCAACGGATTCACATACTTAGTCTTGGTAGACGCTTATTCGAAATGGCCAGAAATCGTCCCGCTCTCTCCTGCCACAAGTTCGACCACAATCGGAGCACTCACTTCGCTATTCAGCCAACACGGAGTTCCCAACACCATTATCTCAGATAATGGATCCCAATTCACATCAGCTCATTTTGCCGAATTCTGCAAGAAGAATGCAATTGAGCATATCCGGACTCCGATCTACCATCCCCAATCGAACGGACAAGCGGAGAGGTTTGTCGACACATTCAAAAGAGCAATGCTTAAGTCTCGAGGGGAGGGGACTACCGTCGACAACTTGCAACGATTCCTGTTAGTCTACCGGACGACCCCACACGAATCCCTGATGAATAGTCAAACGCCAGCAGAGGCACTAATGGGTAGAAAACTTCGTACAGTCAATAACGCAATGGTCCCGAAGCCACTGCAACCTCATGTTCATCAGCATCTCAGTCAAAGGAGCTTCAAAGTGGGATCCAGCGTCTATGCTCGTGATTATCGACAACGAAGAAACCCATGGATCGAAGGCAAGGTTGTATTCCGGAGAGGTAGCGGCATGTTCGACATCCAAGTTGGAAACGACATTTGGATACGCCATCTCAATCAATTGAGACCAAGAGAAGGACAGTCGGAGTTAGAACCTGCGGAACCAGTGAATCTTCCGTTGGATCTTCTATTTGATACCTTCCAGCTCCCATCTCCTCCGGTTGAAATACCACCTGACAATATCGCTCCCGATCGCGCACTAGAACCCCGACGATGGACTAACCGAAGACGCAAGACTGTCGTACCACTTCAAGTGAACCCCAAGCTCTGTCGGTACTGAGTCACTTTTAAAAAGGAAGGTAATGGGAAAAGACGTTTATTTTCCCTAAAAACTCAATATCTTTGAAGATATTACGACTCTATATTGACACTATGTCAACAAA